>RJWH01004678.1:0-99525 GCA_004363575.1 Solenodon paradoxus
AAAGGACAGGTGCAGGCAGGAATAAAGGCTTTTAGGCAGGCAGGCAGAGAGAGGAGGAAGAAACATTTTATTTTATTTTTTATTTTAGTTGTTCACACTGGTTGTTTCCCCCCAGATCTGGGACTCGAACCCAGGTGTATGTGGCCTGCACTCCTTTGGAGGCAATTAACCTATTGTTACTCTACCAGGGCATACCACTTATCTTAGTTGAAAAAGAAAAAGAAAAAAAAAAGAATAAGATCATACACTTATATTCTGTGCTGAGGAATGAGATAGGGTACCTGGGGCATCAAGGAGAAAGAAGGGAGTCTTTACATGAGGAGTGACTTTGTACAACAAAACCTTGACTCTAGACATTTTTCCCCTGCCTTAAAAGATAGGTTTCTCTGATAAAATGGTTGACTTGAGATAACTACATAGCAGCAGCTGCAGAGCACAATTGACCTTTGCCTCCATGTACCAAAGTGGGAAAAAGCCTGCTCTGTATGCCTTGGAAAAGGCCTGACTAACTGAACACTTTTTTTGTGGGAGGGAGGGGAACCAATCTCACCATATCTGTAATACTACAGCTTCCTTATTCATTCATTTACTGATAGGCAATTAGGTTGTTTCCATAGCTTGACTTTTACAAATAGTACTGCAGTGAACATGTGGGGGCATACACCTTTTTGAGTGAAATTACTGTGTCATTAGGCAATTCTATATTTGTGGGTTTGTTTTTCTTTTTTGAGAAATGTCCATTCTGTTTTCTAAAATGACTGACCCTATACTCCCATCAACAGCATATGAGGAGCAATGAGTCTCATTTTTTCATGGGCTGTGATTTTTGCACAGTTTTTAAAACCATTTTTAGTATTACAGTAACTTTTACAAATTAAAGGAAACTCATATGTGTTACTTCCCCATATGTGCAGTTTCCCCACACTCTGCCCTCCAGCAAATCACCGTGTGTTTGGTTTTTTGATAGTGTTTGTTTAAAGGTGATTGGTTCATCTAAGTCTTTTCTTCCTGTTCTTTATTGCAGATATTCAAGAGAAGCTTATGTGGAGTTAGTTCATCATATCAGAGAGTCTGTTCCAGGTATATTTTAGAAATGTATTCTACTGAGCACTTTACCAGTGAATTGTCTTCAGTATCTGCTGATACTTACACACCTTTTTCTTCTTCTACTCATTTTGTATTTCTAGAATTTTTTTATGTTTCAGTTTTGTTAGAAATACAAGTATAGACCAACTTGTAGTCTCAAGGTTAAAGATTCTTTTGTGTTTCTGAACATACGGGAGAAACTTTGTTCCTTCTTGTAAGCTGGCAAAATTAGGGTCTAAATTAATTCTGATTAGGAGCAAGTGACATCTTTAAAAATGTGTACTTAGAAAAGTGTACTCCTTTCCTATTATCTTAACCCTTAGTCCCTTTACCCCTTTCCTCCTAACAAATAATCAGTGCTCTTTGAGTGTGTCCCTACATCCAGCATTTAAAGTGCTTTACTAGTGTTGAGTGGTATGTAGACTGAGAAGTCAGACTCGGGCATGGGACCATTGTAGAAAAGCAGGCCTCTCTCCCTTTGCTTTATAAATGGCTTTTTTTATAAATGGCTCTTCACTTGTACATTGGCTGAATAGCTCCAGGAAAGATGTTATAACTTGCTCGCCCTTCCTTAGTAACCCGTATGTGCCAAAGGTCTCTCTTGAAGGTAAGCAGCACTGTCATTCTGTACTGTCTTTTGTGTCACAGGTGTGAGTCTCAGCAGTGACTTCATTGCTGGCTTTTGTGGTGAGATGGAGGAAGACCACCTCCAGACACTATCTTTGCTTCAGGAAGTTCAGTATAATATGGGCTTCCTCTTTGCCTATAGCATGAGACAGGTGAGTCCTGCATTTGCGGAGGAGCTAGTTAATATGCTGACACTCATCATTCTTTACCAGTTTGGGGTCTGTTGGGAAGAAAAGAAAGTGACAGCAAGGCAGTCCTTAGGAAGCCACAAGGATCTTACCATTTCTTTTTCTAATTGACCTGTCTACTATTGTATATAACTCAGCAATTTGAGATGAAAATGATCACTGTGCCAGTATTTCTCTTCATTAGAATACTTAAAATTATGTTTAGATTGTTTGGAATTTGAGTATTGAAAGAGGGTCATTATTCTCTTTGCAAGAAAACTAAAATCATTTCTCAACGTCTGTTTTGACCTGCAGATAAAGATTTGTTGTCAAAACTTTTTTTTTAAAGAGATGAAGGGAATGAAGGTGAGCAGGTGTCAGGCAGAGGAGAAAAAGACATTTATTTTTATTGGAAGAAGCACTTTATATTATTTAGTTATTCATTTTGCTTGTTCTCTGTGCCCCTGGGTCTTGAACTTAGGTCCTTGGGATGTATATGGACTGCATCAGTGGCCATATCTGCTAGACCACCAGGACTTGCCACATCTTATGTGTTTGTTAGCTGCTGCTGAATATACTAGTACATGGGTTATTTAGTATACTGTATCCTTAGGATGCAAGTTATATTTTGTATCCTATAAAAATATCAAGAAGAGGCATGCCCTAAAGGCCTAGAGGTTTAAACCAGGCACAGTCTGCATACATCCTAAGGCTCCCAGTTCAAGACCTGGGGCTGGGAAACAACCAGCATGAACAACTGAATAAAGTAAATAAAATTCTCCTTCCTTTCTTCCTCTTCTCTTGTCTTGCCTGACTACCTACTTGCCTTCATTCCTGCTTGTACTTTTCCTTTACAAAAAAAGAAAAAAAAAATCAACAATTTTGAATCTGTGATTTTTAAGTGCTAAATTTATAATTTAACCCTTGCAAAGAAACAAAACAAAACAGTAACTCCATTGCATTGTTACTTTTTTCTCTTAGAAGGCTCCCAGAGCTAGAGAACTCTCAGCATGGTTTGGGTTCCTGTTTATGACTGTAAATTGCATGGAATGAACATGGCCCTCCTCAAGTTTGAGTTCTACAAGTCCTTGTTGACTTCCATCTCTCTTTTTTTAAATAGAAGACACGGGCATATCATAGACTAAAGGATGATGTACCAGAAGAGGTAAAATTAAGGCGTTTGGAGGAACTTATCACTGTCTTCCGAGAAGAAGCAACCAAAGTCAACAAGACTTTTGTGGGTTGTACCCAGCTGGTGCTGGTGGAGGGGGTAAGGTCATTTGTGTGTGTGTTTTTTTTTTAAAGAGGTGTTCAAGAAACATTTACTGAAATAAGTAGATTATTTTTCACATTAAATACTATTTCAAAAGAAATTCAGGAGAGTACAGTAGATTGGATAGTTCCAAAACAATTAAACTTTAAAATAAATATAGTAGAATATATCAGAACTCATAATATCCACTTGAGCCACAATTCCTTAATTTAGAAAAGTTAAAAATTGGAATTATCAAGAATAAGGTAACTAAAAAGAATAATTTCAGCATGATGAAAGTAAAATTAAAAAGTTGTGGATAGCGTTAACTTCCAAACAAAACAATATCAATAACTGTAAAATCGAACAGGACAAAATATTAAGCACACAGGATATGCACATAAAAGATAAATTTGAAACTGGGCCTGTTACTTGTATACTATATAACCTCAGGCAGATTTCCTAGCTTTGGTTTTCTCATCTATAAAATGGGTATAATAAAATCTATATCATAGGCTTATCTTAAGATAATATATGCCAAGTTCTTGAATAGGCCTCACAGAAGAGTCATGAGAAAAGAAATTGAAGAAGTAATCAAAAGTCTCCCTAAAAATAAAAGCCAAGGTCCAGGTGACTTCCAGTGAGTTTCACCAAACCTTCAGAGAAGAATCAATACCTGTCCTATTCAAATCTTTCCAAAATATTGAAGAACAGGGAGCACTCCCAAATACTCTCCATAAGGCCAACATCACAGCGATACAAAAGCTGACAAAGATGTCGCTAAGAAAGAAAATTACAGACCAGTATATCTAATGAACATAAATGAGTAGGTCTAATAGAACTTTTTAAGTGGAGTTTCTTTACACTTTATATAGCATATTTTTTTGTATTAGTATTTTTTGTAGAATTGGTTTCGTGATGATAAATTTAATTTTTGCTTATTGGAAAAGCTTTTTAATCATTCGTTCTGAATGAACTGGCTTGAAAATTCTTTTCTTTCAACCTTTTGAATATATCACACCATTCCCTCCTGACCTGTAGAGTTTCAGTTTAGAAATCTGCTGACAGTCTTATGGTGACTTCTTTGTACTGTTGTTTTTGTTTGGATGCTTTTAAGATTCTTTATCTTGTGTTTTTGACATTTCGATGACAATGTGTCTAGGTGTAGGTCTGCTTGGGTTTCTTTTATTAGGGACTCTGAGCTTCCTGGGTCTGGAGGCTCACTTCATTCTTCAGGTTGGGCAAATTTTCAGCTGTCTCTTCAGATACAGATTCTGCCCCCCTTTTCTCCTTCTGGGACCCCTATAATGTGAATGTTGTTTCTTTTGATGTTATTCCATAAGTCTCGAATGCTGTCTTCATTCTTAGCCTTTTTTCTCTTTGCTAGTTTGCTTGAGTCCCTTCCTCTTCCCTATCTTCTAGTTCACTGATTTTATCGGAGGCTTCATCCATCCTATTCTTGGATCCCTCTATTGAATTCTTTAGGTCAGCTATTGTTTTCTTTATTTCTTTGACATCTATTTTGAACTGCTTCATTTTTTTCTCTTTTTTGTTATTCTTTTTCTTCCTCTATTGTTTTCTTGATTTCCATGAGTATGTTTATCACTGTTGTCCTAAATTCATCTCCTGGTAGTTTCCAGACATCTGTTTCCTTCAGATTTTCCCCTGGGTTTTTTATTGGATCCATCATTTCACATATATTTTTCAGTATCTTTGCTCTGTTTAGCATTATGTTTCTGTTTCTATGGATTAGGTTTTCCTGCACTGATGACCTTGTGCAGGGTATTGCACCGAGTAAGCCTGCATCTTGGTTTTGACACTGGGGTTTCTTGAGTTTTGTGACATCACCACTGCTTGGATTTGTTGAAGTTCATATGTGGGCCTTCTGTTGCTGCCCGAATGATCTGTCTGTGGGCTTGGAGTTTGTGTGGGGGATGCTGAGCCTTCCCCCAGCGTCCCAGCTCTCAACCTCAATGACCACCTTGCTGTTGAACCACAATCAGCAATCAGACTGCAGTTTCACCTACACCCACTAGGTGACGCTAGTGGGTGGTTTATGGTTTCTGCCTCTGGGAGACTCTTCCTTTACGCCTGAGAGCGGGATTTCTAGCTGGTGGGTGGCTCCGGGGCAATGTAGTGGCTGTGGTGAGGGCGATTCCCCTAGCTACCTTCCAGTTACGGTGGTGCCCAGTGTAATTTTCTCGCCAGGCCTCCCATTCACATCACTGGGGCACTGGTGCCTCTTCCACGCAGTGCCTAGACCCTCTTCCCCAGCAGCATGTGTCAGTCTGCTGGGCGGGCTCGCTGCTGCTTTTGCAGTTCCTGGGAGGGCTGGTTCTTCCTGCAGTTCCACCCTGCCCTCTGCAGATGGAATCCTGAGTCTGAGTCTGTGGTGTAGCTCTGAACCCAGTCATTTTCACCTACCCTTTGTTGTCGCGATTGCTGCTGTGTCCCTACAGACCCTGTGCCTGCTCTTCCTCAGAGTTTGTTTCTGAAAGTAGGTGAGTTCCTGGTTGTTTTATGGAGAGGACCTGAGTCTCCTGTCAGGTCTTCATCTTGACTGGAAGTCTTAGTATATATATATTTTTTGGATATTTGTTTTTGAGAACATAGTATGTCTTCCTTTTTTCAGAATTTCTTTGATTTTTTTATCTGAGTTTTTTTTTGTTTTTTGTTTTTTTAAGAGGAAGGAAGCAGGCAGGAATGAAGAGAGAGGAGGAAGGAGTATTATGTTTTTATTCAGTTTTTCAGTTTGGTTGTTCCTCGCTGGCCTTGGGTTGCAAAGCTGGTCCTTGAGCTTTTTGTGGGCTGTGCTGCAGCTGTAGACTTAATGCCTGAGCCATCAGGGTTCACCGAATTTTTTATTTTACATACTTTTTTTACCTCTATAAGTTACCTTTGAGCCTTTAAAAGTATATTTTACTTCTCTCCTGTGTTCTTTTTATCCTTTTAAATTTAACTCCATATTTGAGCTTAATTGTACAGCTGATTTAGTAACTTTGTGATAATTCCATCATAACTGTCATTACTCAATCTGTTTTTTTTTTTTATTGACTTTTCTCTTGATTATAGGTCACATTTTTCTTGCGGGCATATTTGGTGATTTTTTGATTGGATATTGAGTTTTCCGATGTTCATTATAAAGTGTCTCGATTTTGCATTGGGCTTTATTTTTATAGGTAATTATGTTACTTGCAGTTTAGTTTGATCATTTCAGAGCTTGTTTTTATGCTTTATTAGAAAAACTTCTTTATTTTAGGGATAGTTTGCCCTTATTACTAAACTGTGGTGGTTCTGGAGTCTATCGTGTGTTCCAAGAATTTAGCACTCTGGTCTTAGGTCAAATAATTCCTATCACTATGAGCTCTGGGAGTGGATCAGTTGGCAGTTGATTACTTTTTTGCCCGACTTCATGGAGTTTTACTCTGTTTAAGGTAAGCATGTGTTAGAATTAAGCAAAGACTCAAAGGACTCCAGGCATATTTCTACAGCTCTTTTTCTCCTTAGCTAACTCCCCTATAGAACTTGCTCTGTAACTTTTAGCTATTGACTGCAGACTCCCTGAATTCTGGTCCCTCTTTCCTCAGTCCAGAGAGACCCACCACTCTTTTCCTTGAGAGCTCCCTTCCTGTTTTTTATGTGCTGGTCTGCTTTGTTTTCTGGCAGAATCCAGGAGTGATTGGATTACCCGAGTTACACGAGGCTGCTCATTTCACTTGTTATCCTCTTGGTGATCACAGTTTTCTACAGCCTGTTGTCCAGTACCTGATGTCAGTTGCTTTATACATTTTATCCCATTTCCTGGTTGTTTAGGACCCAAGGAGAAATTTGGTTCTTGTTGCCTTTTATTTTAAAAGAAAGGTGCAGGCAGGAATGAAGGTGAGTAGTCAGGCAGACAGGAAGAGAGAGGAGGAAGAAGCACTGTATTACTATATTTTATTTATTCATCTTGGTTGTTGTCCCCCTGCTCCCCTCCCAGGATGTTCAGGTCCTGCGTAACCACTACTACCAGGGTGTGCCACCTTCTTGTCACTTCCTTATGCTGGAAGGGGAAGAACTGTGTTTATTCCAGAAGTTAATACCATCATACTGGTTTGATTATTCTCTTGGTTCCATCTTCTACATGTTGTAATGGATACTTTGGCTGGGGATCTGCCTGTTCATTAGAACAAATTACCCAGGCCAAATGACCCCAGAATATTCCTGAGTGATTACTATGAGACTGTATGTTCTGGGTTTCTCATACCCAATTTCCAGTGTGCGTATGTGTGTGGAGGCTGTCCTAACCCAACAAGCAGTTCTTAGACACCAGCTGGCTGGCTGAGAATTCAATTCAATTCTGTCATTGTCTTCCTGGAGATTCTCTCAGATTCCACAGGTTAAGACTTCAGTTTCCCAAGACTGTTCTATACTTCAGATGTTGGTGGCAAGTGTAAGTTGTTATCTGCTTTTGACCAACTCGATATAAATCAGTCCCATGACCCTCTCCTCAGGTTCAATTAATGTGTTAGAGTGGCTTACAAAAATCAGTCACTGGTTTATTATAAAAGGATATAACTAGGGACTAGTGAAATGGAAGAACTGCATCAGGCATGATATGAGACAAGGCAGTGAAACTTCTGTCTTCTTGGACTGTACCATTTTTCCCAACTCTACATGTGCTTACCAACTGGGAGACTTTTATGGAGGATTTGTTATGTAGGCATGATTAGTTAACTTATTGGCCATTGGTGATTGATTCAACTTCTAGCCTGTCTCCCCTTCCCACAGAACCTTCCAACCCACTAATCACATGGTTGGTCTGCAGGCAAGCAGCCTCTAATCCTTAGTTGCGCCCAAAAGTTACCTAATTCACAGAAAAAAAAAGATGTCTCCATTACTCTCAAAACTGTAAATTTCAAGGCTTTTGGGAGCTCTGAGCCAGGAACTGTGGGTAGAGACCAAAAATGTATGAGAAATGACCAAATATCTATTTCTTATAATTCACAATACACTATTGGGTAATAGTGATGTTTGTCAAGTTCATCACTCATGTGTCCTTAGCTTCAGGCCTGTTGGAGGTCCATTCCTGAGGAGGGTAATCTTGCAAATACTCATTAATTGAGGCACTTATGAATATATAATTAAAACTTTATTAAATTTCTGTTGTACACTGTGCTCTGCCCTTGCTGGTAAAGCAGCAGTAAACTGTCTTCAGTGATCCCTTGGTTAAGAATGCTTTGTGAGTAAGACCTTTGGGGATCTGAGATGGAGAAGGCATAGTTTCTGCTCTCCAAGAATTGATGATTTCAACAAATTCATAAACTCTCACCACTATTCTTTTTGTAGGTCAGTAAACGCTCTGCCACTGACTTGTGTGGCCGGAATGACGGAAACCTGAAGGTGATCTTTCCTGATACAGAAATGGAGGATGTCACTAACTCCGGACTTAAGGTCAGAGCTCAGCCTGGGGACTATGTGCTGGTGAAGGTAAGGTGGCTTTGGGCTGTTGATTGTACTGGGAAATGCATGTTGGCTTAGATAATTTGGGGAAAGGAAATTGTTTCCTGGTGAAACTCTTCAGTAAAATAAAAAAGTATCTTCTAAACCTGAATGATGAAAGGGCACCCTGAATTGAATTTTAAACTTGGAAATAACGCTTTCTTGTTTTCTTTTTTTCAGTCTCCTACTCTAGAAGGACTCTTTTTTTTTTTTTTTTTTAATTTGGAGAGGTTAGAATGTATAGTAGCATGTAGTTTTCAGCCGAGGAAAATTAGTAAGTGCAGATGATTTTGAGTGAGTTAATAGTTCTCTGTCAGAGAAAGGTCTGATGGCCCAGGCATCCCTAACGTATATGCATTCCAGATTTCTGTGTTTCTTTCCTGGCCTTGCAGATCTAGCTGAATGGCTATGGGATTTCCTTTTTCTCCTTTATGTCTTTCACTGTGAATAGTCCTTTCCTCCCCCCTCATTTTCTCCTCATATGACCACAAGTCTGCTATTCCCATTTTCCTTTCATCTGGTCTTCTTGTCCACTTTGCCTCAGACCCAGAGGCTGGCAGGACATGTACTGAGGAGGTAGACAGGAGCAGAGCTACTTCTCCAGCACTGAGCTCTGGAGCATCCGGAAGGAGAGGAAGGAGAGAGATGGAGAGGGTGGTACATTTTTGCTGCTGCAGATCAGTGTTACATCTTCCTCCCTATACTTTAGTGTCTCACCCTCAACCTCTACTCTGCTCTTTGTTCTCGCTCTTGCTGTTACCTATCTTGAGTCATGGGAGTGATCTATGTCTTGTAATTGAGGGAAGTTTATTTCCTCAGCATGTAACTTCTGTGGATTGGTCTGGAAATTTTACCAGGACTCAAGAACTTTGCTGTTCCATCTATCTGACAGAAACTTAGAAATACAGTCCATTTTCTCATTGGAGACATTAGGATTTCACTCTTTGCTGCCTTGTCTTGACTGGGGATTGCCTTACTTAAACATTACCTAGGAATTTCCTAAGTGGGTGATTTCTTCTAGGAAGAAATGTGATTGAGTGTGCCCTGGTGACTTAGCAGGTCAGGTCATTGGACGTAGTTCATATATATCTCAAGGATCCAGCTTCTCATTCTGGGTCTGGGGAGAATAAACAGTGTGTGCAACTAAATAAAGATAGTGTTTCTTTCTCCTTTCTTCCTGTCTGCCTGCTTGTACCTTACCTTTTAAAAAAAAAAAGAAAGAAAGAAAGAAATGTGATTGTTCTGGAAACAATCCCTCTTAGGCTTTTCCATTTGTCCTTTTTGTTTTTGTTTTTGGTATTATTTTGATACCATCTTTTATTTTTATTTTTCAAAGGTGTAGGCAGAAATGAAGGTGAGTAGGCAGGCAGGCAGGAAGAAAGAAGAGGAAGAAATATTTATTTTATTTAGTTGTTCATCTTGGTTGTTCTCAGCCTGGGTCTTGAACCTGGGTCCTTGGAATGTAGGTGGACTACGTCTGATGGCCATCTCTGCTCAGCCACCAGGGCGTACCACCATCTTCTTTTTTTAAATTCTCTTTCTTCTGAATATTTGCTGCTTTGAATTTTGATTGCTTTCCTAAAGTTCCCTTTTTTTTAAGGGAAGGTGTAGGCAGAAATGAAGGTGAGTAGGCAGGGAGGTAGGAAGAAAGAGGAAGAAGCAGCTTTATTTTTATTTAATTGTTCACACTGGTTGTCTTCCCGCACTCCACCCGGGACTCAAGCCCAGGGGTCTCTGGCCTGTGCTTCTTCAGAAGTGATTGACCCAGTCACTTACTACCCACCAGGGCATGCTTCACTAACTTACTTTTGGCTGTAGCTAAGAGTTACATGAGGTTGGTAGGCTGGGCTGTAATAGTTTGATTCTTTTCCAAAGTGGAAAAGTTGCTGTGGCAATGTAGAAAGGACATGTTGTGTTGCTTGCTCTGTTGTCCCAAAGTCCCGCAGCCCCACCGGGAGTAGTGGCGGGGCCGCCACGTAAAGGAGCAGCTGTGGTCATTCTGTCTGCTGCTTGGCTCTCATGCTTTCATTTCTTTCCATTTAGAGTCTTTAGGCTGCACTCAAATGGTTCCCTCATATATTTCACTTTCTTGAATCCCTTTCTTCATGGGTGTTCCTTTGACTAAACCCTGACCATGGCGAATGTGGTTATTTGCTTATTCTGCATCTGCAGCTGAGAAGATTTGTTGAGGAAGACCACAAAGATAATTTGTATTACGCAGGTCAGATGATGGTTGTGGAAAACTCAAATAGAATGGCTTAAATAAGCCATTATCTTTTTCATAAAAGTCTAGAAATGGAAGATCCAGAACTGGTGATTGTCATATCTCAGTAATGATAGGGGATCTCTACTTTGCTGTGTGGGGCCTTCATTTTCAAGGTCATCTCATGATCCAAGATGGTCGTTCCACACTCTAGGTAGTAGGAAAGCGGAAGAGGAGCTGGGAGGGACATACCCTCTTTCTTGCACGAAGCACGACACTCTACAGAAGTTCCACACATTTTCCTGCCCTAACAACATACTACACCAGGCTACAAGAAGCTGAGAAGTATGGTCTTTGTTCTGAATGACCAGGTCCTCCCCCTACATTGGGAGTTTTTTGAGGAAAAAGAGGAGAAATGTTGGGGGACAAGTAACAGCATCTGCCACACAAACTCAGATGCACGCAGTGTGAATTCACGCTTTAAAAATCAAATGTGTACTCAGGATGGCTCTGAAATCCTGATCCTACTATATTTCCCTAGTAAATTGACTTTCCCACTCTTGTTCCCTTACATCTTCACTCACCTCTCCAAAGTCTAGTGTCATCTGATGTCTTAACTTCTGTTTCATAAACAGCTGCACTCAGATGAAGATGGTCTCGTTTTTGTTCACTCTCTCGTGCGTGCTGCCTGTCCCTGTGTGCTGCATAGGTGTCTCTGTCTTCAAATGTTGTGCTTTCTTTGTGCCTTCCTTCGTGTCCCCTCCTGTCCTTTCAAGAGGTCTGTACGTATCTCTTTCTCTTTTGCATCTTAAACTTAGTAAGGCCAAAATAGAATGAATTCTTCCTATTTTCATGCAATTTTCTTCTTTTTGTGCCTTTTCTATTTTAGTAAATGGCACCACTCAGTTATTATGCCAAAAATATAGGAGTCATCAGCGATACATTCTTATACCTGTACTTCCCACTAGTAGCCCGCCTGTTTCAGTTCTACCTACAGAATGAATCTTGAACCTGATCCATTTCTTTCCACCTCCAAGCTGCTATTATTTCATGTCTGAGAGGCTGCAGCAACTGCTCCACTTGCCTTCTGACCCTCTACTTTAAATGAATTATTTTCTGTGGGCCTTTCATGAATTTACAGCATCACCCACATTGTGAGTGTACTAGTTGATGAATTATCACAGTGACCCTACCAGTGTAACTTCAGTGTAACCAGATCAATAAATGGAAAATTTTCAGAATCCAGAAAACCCCTCCCATGTTCCTACTAGTTGCTCCCCTTTCCTACATCCTGATTTCTGAAACCGTACTTCAATTTGCTTGTGTTTGATTGTTAATAAATGGAATCGCCTGTGGTATACCCTGGTAGCCTAGCAGATAAGGCCCCTAGATAGAGTCCACGTACATCCCAAGGATCCAGGTTCAAGACCTGGGGCCAGGAGCAACAACCAGGATGAACAACTAAATAAAATAAATAAACGTTTTTTGCTCCTTTCTCCTCCTGCCTGCCTGCCTGCCTATCTACTCGCCATCATTCCTGCCTGTACCTTTCCTTTAAAGAAAAAAAATGAATCATGCAGTATATATTTTTGGCACCTCTCTTTTGTACATTGTACAATTTATCATGTAAACACCATGATGATGTTGATCCCTATTATGTGACTATACCACAATTTATTTGTTCATTGAACTGTTGACGATCACTTTGGTTGTTTACCGTTTGGCATTAGTGCAAATGGAATTGGAATGGATATTCCTATATATATTATTTTAGTGCTCATATGTAGTCATTTCTATTGAGTATATGGCTTGGAATTACTGGGTAATAGGGTGTGTCTAATAGAAATGCCAAGGTGATTGTAACATTTTATACTCCCATCAGCAGTGCATGGGAGTTCTAGGTCTTACGTCCATTTGTACCTTCCTGCAGTCTCTACTCCACAACAATCAGTGTAATCTTTCTCAGTCATATCGCTCAGTCCTCTGCTTAAGCTCTCCAATGTCTTCTCATGGGAACAGTGTGAAATGCAGGGTGTCTTGGACCCAGTATGATCTGTCCCGGCTCCCTTTTCTACCTCGTGTTCCCTCTACTCTTCTTATTCTTTCTCCTTCAGCATCTTTTTTTTGCCTCAGACCTGGTCTAGTGTCAGGACTTTACTCTTGCTTTGTTGCTAAGAGGCGTGATCTTTGCCCAGCTGCCGCTTTGTAACCTTCACGTTCTCTCTCCAGAGAGTCTTGTAGCCCCTGTGGTGCTAATGCAGCTTTTGCCTATCACACTCTTGTCAGGAGTATCACGTGAACCCATTTTCTTTCTTTTCTTAGCACTTTGCAGTGCTGGCACTGACCTTTGTTTACATACTGTTTGCCTTCTCCTGAAAGCTCCTTTGAGGGCAGGAATATACTGTGTATTCATCTTGGTGTCTCCAGCACCCATGACATGACATGACCCCATGACAATTCCTAGAACACAATAAGCGCTCAGTAAATATTTACTGATAGACCAACTTGTTCTCATGGTTAGAAATGAGATCAGTGATGAGACCACATGAATCATATGCTTTTAGCTCTCAATTGGAGGAGAAAGAGAGCCTTTCTCCCCAAAATTTGGCCATAAATATCCTAAGGAAGGATTTGACTTTCTGAGGAATCCATCCTGAGTCACAGCTTATCCCTGCAGTTAGGAAGGTGGATCTGTGATGGGAGCTTACACCTGAACCTTAAAGTTGGTGCTAGGGAGCAGCCATCTCCCAAGAGAAAGGGGAGAAGTGACTGTTTGGAACTGACCTATTTTGGACTTTATGAATTGTAATTCACAAGTTGCCATTGCATCCAGTGTCTCTTCCTCCAGGACTGGGCATATACAGGGGTCACACAGTTTCTGCTGCTGACTTGTTGCCTCCTCAGATCCCTGTTGGTAACCTGTCCTTTGGAGTCTCCACATAAAGTCCCTAACATGCAGCTCTGGTTACCTAGCCTTCTGACTGATTTTCTTTCAGATCACCTCTGCCAGCTCTCAGACACTTAAAGGACAAGTTCTCTCCAGAACCACTCTGAAGGACTCCTCAGCTTACTGCTGACCTGTGTGAATAGCCTCAAAGTTGACATGGGCGGTCCTTTCCATCAGGAAGGGAGAGATGACTGACTGATCACTGATGAGAGAGATCATGAAGCGTTGTGACAAACTGCCAGTGGTGAAGTCGTGTCAAGTGGAAAATGCATCTCTTTACGGCTATGTGAACAACTTTTACAACCATTAAATTTACCTAAACTAAAATGGTCCCTTTGTCCCTCTACCTTTATTCATAATGCGTTGGTTAGTACTTTAGGAATTTTGTCTACAGTCTCAGTGTTGTTTTCCCAACCCAATTTCTGCTGTGGACACTACAGACCTCTTGATTTTCTCTCCTTCTTGCTAGGAATAAGAGACTGAAGGTGGGGAGGCTAGAACCATTTGTTGGGTAAAGACTTCTCTGGATCTTTCCAAAGGTTCAGTGTGATGGCACTGACTCTGCTGCCTGTGCTCTCAATTTGTTTTCATGATTTACCAGATGATTTTCCTCACCTGTATTTTCTGTGGCTGAACCAAGAAATAAGGCATGTACAGATTTCTACAGAAATGATTCCATGAAAGATTTTGAGGAGATGAGGTAGGCTGGTATCTCTTAGAGTGCAAAGTGACTTTGAAATGTAAATAATTCTTGGGTTGAGTTCGACGGAAATTTTCCATTGACCTATGTTCTCTTGATAAAATAAACAATTAACAAATACTATGGGGAGAGAGAGAGAGGGAGGGAGGGAGGGAGAGAGAGAAAGGAGAGAGAGAGGAGAGAGAGAGAGAGAAGCAGGGAGCAAGAGAAAAGCAGGAACATCTTTTCATGTGTTCTCTTGATAAACAATTAACAAATACTATGTTGAGAGAGAAGGAGAGAGAGGAGAGAGAAGCAGGGAGAGAGAAAAGCAGGAACATCTTTTCATGTGTTCTCTTGATAAAATAAACAATTAAATACTATGTTGAGGGAGACAGAGAGAGAGAGAGAGAGAGAGAGAGAGAGAGAGAGAGAGAGAGAGAGAGAGAGAGAGAGAAGCAAGGAGAGAGAAAAGCAGGAACATCTTTTCATGTGCCCGTTGGCCATCTGTTTGTCTTTGGAGAAATGTCTATCCAGTTCTTCTGCCCATTTTTTGAGTGGGCTATTTGTTTTCTTTCCATTGTTGAGTTTTATGTACTTTGTTGAACTTCGTAGTTTATATACATATTCCTGCTGAATGGGAGAATATATTTGCACATCATATATCTGGCACAGGGTTAATATTCAAAATAGATGTGTGTCTATATATATAAAATGGGGACAATAAAATCTACATCATAGGCGTATCTTAAATAAGATAACATATGCCAAGTTCTTGAATAGGCCCCACAGAACAATTACAAGCAAAGAAATTGAAGAGGCAATCAAGTCTTCCTAAAAATAAAAAGCCAGGACCAGATGGCACCAAACCCCAGAGAATAATCAATACATATCCCACTTAAACTCCTCCAAAATACTGAAGAAAAGGAAACAGTCCCAAACACTCTCCACAAGGCCAACTGATACCAAAAGCTGACAAAGACATTCCCAAGAAAGAAAATTACAGACCAATATCTCTAATCAACATAGATGAATAGGTCTAATAGACCTGTAAGAGGGGTTTCTTTACACTTTACAGAACATCTTTTAGTATTTTTTGAAGAACTGGTTTTGTGATAAATTCCTTTAACTTTGGTTTATTGGAAAAGCTTTTAATCGTTCCTTCAGTTCTGGATGATAATCTCACCAGTTATAGTATCCTGGGTTGAAAATTCTTTTCTTTCAACCTTTGAATATATCCTGCCATTCCCTCCTGGCCTGAAGAGTTTCAGATGAGAAATCTGCTTACGATCTTTTGTGACTCCATTGTCTGTGACTCATTTTTCTCTGGATGCTTTTAAGATTTTTTTCTTATTTTTGACATTTTGATGACAATGTGTCTAGACGTAGGTCTGCTTGGGTTTCTTTTATTAGGGACTCTGAGTTTCTGGGGTGTGGAGGCTTACTTCATTCTTCATGTTAGGGGAGTTCTCAGCTATCATTTCTTCAAATACAGTTTTGGCCCCCTTTTCCTTTTTTTCTCCTGGAACCCCTATAATGTGAATGTTGTTTCTTTTGATGTTATCCCATAAGTCTCTAAGGTTGTCTTCATTTCTCTCATTCTTTTATTTCTTTGCTGGTTCGCTTAAGTGCATTCCTCTGCCTTATGTTCTAGCTCACTGTTTCTATCAGAAGCTTCATCCATCCTATTCTTGGGTCCTGTTTGAACATTGGGATTTCTTGAGTTTTGTGGCATCACACTGGTTGGATTTGTTGAAGTTCTTATGTGGGCCCTCTGTTGCTGCCCAAAAGTTCAGTCCATGGGGTTGGAGTTTGTGTGGAGGATGCAGCACCTTCCCCCAGCGTCCCAGCTCCCAACTGCAATGATCACCTTGCTGTGGAGGCACAATTAGCAATCAGACTGCAGTTTTACCTACACCCACTAGATGGCGCTAGTGGGTAGCATTGTCAATTTCCTGTTTGGGAGACTCTCTTCTTCCTTTAAACCTGAGGGCGGGATTTCTGGTTGATGAGATTTCTGGTGGGTGGTTCTTGCGTGTCAGGGGCAATATATGGATTCCCCTAGTTGCCATCTGGTTAAAGTGGCGCCCAGCCCAATTTTCTCAACCAGAGCACTGGTGCCTCTTCCGCCCTGGGCCTAGACCTTCTCCCCCAGTTCTGAATCCAGGTCTTGATAGGCGGCCTCTTTGCTTGCTCTTGCAGTTCCTGGGAGGGCAGGTTCTTTCTGCCGTTCCACATCGTCCACCGCGTCTAGAATGCCAGTCTGAGTCTCGTGTGTAGCGCTGAACCTCTGCGTTTTTGCCTACTCCTCTTTGTCGCCGTTGCTGCTGTGTCAGTACAGTGTCTGTGCCTGCGTTTCCTTTTTTTTTTTCCTTTCTGGAAAACAGGTGAATTTCTAGTTGCTCTGTGGAGAGGACATGACTCTTGCTCCTACCAGGTCGCCATCTTGACCGGAAGTCTCACGAATGTTTATATTTGGTGTTACGACATTTCTTAGGTTGCTCAAATTAATGGCAGTTTGTCCATGGGCGCGCCTTCAGATTGCCTGTTATATCCATATATATCTGTATCTGTCAGATACAGATACAGATATATATGGGTTTTTTTGTTAATATTTAATTTTGTGTCTTACTGTAAAATTTGTTTTTTGAGCGAAAAGGGAGAAGAGGGAGAAACATTTTAAGGAAGGAAGAGGAGAAGGAAGCACTTTTATGTATTTGTTTATTTTGGGTTATTTTCCCTTGACGGTGGAGCATGAAACTATGTTCTTAGGCTTTACTTGGGCCATACCTCAACTGCCAGCAGAGTGAATGAGCCACCAGGGCCCTATGAAGCTAGCACCAGAGTTCCTTTATACCCCATATTCACTTTTCATTATGATAAATATGGTTAGTTTGTTAGAATTAATGAATCAATAATAATGGGTTAGTAATTGCTAAAACCCATTGTTTATTCTGTTATTCTTGATTGCCACCTCCTTTTATTACAACAGAATTTCAAGTGGGGTACCACCTTACATTAACTTGTTTTGTCTCCTTAGTTTCCTCTTGATTATGACCCTTTCTCACACTTACCTTGTTTTTGATGACCTTGACAATTTGAGGACAACTGGTTATTTTGTAGAGTGTCTCTCAGGTGGGATTTGTCAAATGTTTTTTATAATGATTAGACTGGAGTTATGTGTTGTGGGGAAGACAGATATAAGGGGTCATTTTTTTTTTCACATCGTAAGTGTACATAGTATTAATATGATTCATCAGTATTCATGTTAACCTTGATATTCTGGCTTGAGGTGATTTGTCTAATTTCTTCATTGTAAATTTGCTTCTATCCACCACTCCCTTTACATACTGTGCTCTCTTGGGGAAAGTCACTATGTGTAGTTGAAACATCAAGCGTGTGAAATTAGGCTATACCTCCATAGGATGGAGTAGTTATGTTCAGGATTTTCAGATGTGTCTGTCCTCACTCACACACCGATTCACTCATTTATTTATATCAGTATAGATTACTAGATATTTATTTTATATTAGGTGATAATTCAGTGTTATCTTACTAATTTTTTGGTGAAATTGTTTCAGTTTTGGTAGTTCTTTCAGTTGACCCTGTATCCCTTTGACATATTTTCATAATTTTGCGAAGGTTTTTTTGTAAGCACTTTATTTCAGTAATTATAAGATCCTCTAGGATTTTATATTTCTTTATCTTTCCTCCCAGTTCTAGAATTAACCATCTCTCTCAGGAGCCCTGATTATTTTTCATAGAGAATAGTATTAAAAATAAGCTATGGGTGTTAAATTTACTTACAGCTACTGTGAGTTGAAAGGTGTTTTTGTATTTTAAATGGTGGTGAAATTCATATGACATAAAATTAATGATCATGAAGGGTATAAAGGGAACATTTTAGTGAGATTCAGTACATTCACAGTATTGTATAACCACGACGACTACTATTCCAGAATATTGCCATCACTCCAAAGTTAGATCCCCATACCCACTGAGCAGGTACACCTCTTTACCTACTTCCTGCCCTCTTGCAACTGTCATTGTGTCTTCCCTTTCTGTGGATACCTATTCTGTGTATTTCATGTAAGACAATACTCAACACAATATGTGATGCTGTATGCTCACTCGGCATAGTCTTTTTGAGGTTGTAACATGTGTAGTACTTCATTCCTTTTATGTGCCTGCTGGATAGTTCATTGTGTGACTATACCACATTTATTCATTCATCCCTCGATAAATATTGTGTGTGTGTGTGTGTGTGAATAATGCTGCCATGATGATCATGTATAGGGTTATTTTGTACTTAGGAGAGGAATAACTGGATCATATATAAATTCTACGTTTATTTTTAAGGAACGGTCAATCTGTCATCCACAGATACTCCCATGGGCAATACATATGGATTCTGATTTCTCCATGTGCTCAACAGTGGTCGGAAGGTTTCTAAGGAGGGAGGATATATGTTTCATTAAGACTACCCTGATTGCTAGTTGGAGAGCTGTTTGTGGTAAGGACAGAAGAAAGGGAGACCAATTGCCTTTGTTAATGATGATGGTGACATGGACTAGGATGGTGACAGTGAAAAGCAGACAGACGGGGAAGAATCAATAGGACTTGAGTCAGAATCAATAGGACTTTTATGGGGAGTGAGAAAGAAATTAATACTAATTCCCTGGTGTCAGGCTAGGGTAGCTGGGCAGATTGTGTTGCCATTTGCTGAGAAGGGATTGACTATGTGAGACACTGTCCCGGGGAGAAATCAAAATCTAGTGTTTGGACAAAGGGCCAAAGTCAGAAGTGGGATTTTGGCCTCTCTTTTATGGGGTGTTGCCTTTTGTTGTGAAGCAAATCCAGTATCTTGCTCTGCTTCTTTTCTTCTTCTTGTGTCCACAATCTGAGCTCTTTTGATTCCAGAGCAGACTTGTTCTGTAGACAGTGGGCACAGGCCAGAGGTCCTCTACCTGTTAGAGCTCACCGATGTATTTCTCGGTGTCCCTCTTGTCTTCATTTCTGGGAATCTCTGCATTTACTGTTATGATCACTTGGCTTGGCTTTTCTGTCACAGCCATTTGTAATGGGCTATAGTTACTGAGCTGGGACCTAGATTCATTGTTGTTCCATTCTGGAAGGACTAGGCCTTTACCTGCTCTGTTGCATCCAGCTTTTAACCTTTGGACAGTGTCCTTCAATATTTAATATGCAACGATGGGGAAGTTGGATTCTAACCCCTGCATGATTTTTATGTTGGACCAATGGAGGGAAAATGATTTGGAGTTGGAGATGGGGAAGGCAGAAATAGAGGAAGAAAAGTTTTAATTATTGTCATGATTGTTCCTGGGTGCATTAGATAGATTAATCCTGGATTTTGTTGCGTCATTGTTGTTTTATGTCCCTAGTAATGAGTACTTTTAATAGTAAAGAAATGATGAAATTCATAGATGTAAGAATTGAAGACAACTGAGTCTTTCTTTTTTGCATGAACATGATTAATTATTAGAGATGATTACAAAATGCCAAAAATCTCTGAATTCTTGCCTTTGTTGTACTTGTTAATTCAAGGTAATGCTGGCGAAATTCCAAAGAATAGTTGACATCTTCAGAACACTATTCTACATGTTTCCTTCATCATAAGGATGGCCTTGCCCCAATATTTCTTAGAGAAGCTTTAGCATGCTTTCATTCTGGAATATTTCTGGCATCCGGTGTGCTGGGTTTATTGTGATACGAGAAGGTTTTTCTGTGAGAAGATAAAGGTCAACTGATTATTCTTTAGAAGTATAGAATGGTTGTAGGCTCCCACTGAGCCAGCAGTGCCCCCCATCCCCCCCCACAACCACAGTACCTCAAGGATGGGGATATGAACAGGTCAGGTCAGTGGGAGTCCCTGAGGTTATATTTGGGTGATATTTGAGCTTTTCTAGAAATAAATGGAGGGTGAAGCTTCTGGTGGATAGGGGACCTCTCTGAAGAGCCAAAGAGCCCACCCAAATGTAATAGAGCCATGAGATGGATTCTGATATCATCATTTGGGCCATAAATCAAGTTAATGCTAAAGCCCACCTGACAGCTAGATATACAGTACCAGTAATTGTATTATTGTTTTAGCTTAGACTGATTCTATGTTAAACTTTCTGCCACTATATCTGAAACACAGTTGGCGCAAGGCTAACTTGGGGAGGTAAAGTGATATGTCCAAGGCCACTCATAGCTATAGAGCTTAAGAGTAGGAGCTGGAAAATGAACACAGGGGCCCAAATGCTGACTTGCCACACTTTACACTTTAGGAATCAGTTTGTTCACAGGGAGTTTGGGTATTAAGTAGAAACAGGTATGTACACCTTCTGAGGTCTGAGCCAAAATGAATGGAATTGACATTTTCCTATACACTTCGTGTACTGATTAGGTATGGTCTCAAAAGTGAAACTTCTAAGGATGAAGACTTGAATGTATGTTTACTGTCTCATGTCTTCTGTAGTTCTGCCTTCATGCTTGCTGCTTTCCTGGGAGAAGTCTAAGTAAAAATTCCATATTCTGAACTTCTTTTCAGGTAAACAGTTCTCTTTCAAGTTTTCTCTGTGTGCAGGGTTTGATAGATGGGAAGAAGGGAGAAATTTGAGTCAGAGTGGCAGAAAGTGGGAGACTTCAGCAGACAGAGTGACAGTGTGGGAGTCAGACATATAAAGGGCAGATGTTCCCAAAGTAATGATTGAGATGTATTTAGATACCTATAAGGGCAGTGGACAGATGATTTGATTACATATAATCAAGAGTGTCTGAGTATGAGGACTTAATATGTGATGAATTTGTCTAGGGAAGAGTGGGGAGATTGGAACAGACATTTGCTGCCGGGTCCCACTGGCCTCAGTCATTCTTCTGATGATTCAAGTGTGGGTGGACTTTAATACAAAAGAAAAATATTTGTATTTCCTACCTTTGCATCCATTTTAACCTCTGCATTATTGAATGAATGTGGAGCTATCATTGGTAGATACATTTTATCCATCATTCCTAAACAAAGAAAGAACATCTGATATAAACTGAAAGAAACAATGACCAGGCTAGCTTGTTTCAGCCACAGTGAACTGGGGTGATCTCTGGGCAACGTGTAGCTCTGGGAAGTGTCTCCCCTACCCATTAAACCGACAGCTTGAGTTAAGACTTAGTCTTTGACTGTCTTGTGTATGCCAGGGTGAGCTTTCAAGGACCAAAGACTGTAGAAACACCTGGAAACCTGATGGGTAGTCAATGCACAGAGTCAATACCAAGAGATGCGTGGGCATGTCTGCTTTGACTAGTGTGGGAACACCAGAATTAGACCCAGCTTTCTTGGTGTCATTGACACTATTTTGGACCCCATGTGTGTTCACCACAAATATAAACAGATGGCATTTCTGCCATTATCTCTTGGTGGCCATAAAGGTTATGATCTCAGACTCTTGATTTTCTCAGACTCTAGCGTTAGTGTGATGAGGTTATCCTGGCTCGTGTTTCCTCTAAGTGGTATGATGATGTTTGTTGGTTTCGAAGACACATCATGAACTACATTTCATTAGGACCTGCCTATAGAAGGAGCATTTAGATTCGGTGTTCATGTTTTGCCATTTCAAGGTCCTGTAGTCCCTATCTCAAAGTAGTGCTTTCCAAGCCAGATGGTGAGCGAAAGATATGTGCTCAGTGCTAAAGTATGCTCTGCAGTGTGTTTTCAAGTTCTGCCCCTTTCTTGTGATGTGGACGCCTCTAGGTAGTCACATGATTAATTCCACATACCTATTACATTATTAGTAAACGTCTTCTGAAGTGTAGATATTATATCTGAATGATCTTTCATCTGGAAGAGACAGGGGCAGTATTTTCATCAGTACATCTAGTAGGTAATCTGTATCACTGAGCATGTGACATTAGAATTTTTCACACATCATAGGGCACTATTTAAAAAAATGAATTAACTTACAGCCTCAGCTGGGTTCGTGTTGAGTTGTGTGCTGTCAGCAAACAAAATACAAAGAAAAATTACTTTCAAATAAAAAATACTGCCCAATTCTAAAATAGATATCAAGTGTCACATCTCAGTAGTTTCTTAAGAAAGTCAAATATAGGCCCACCCCTCTGGTTTAGTGGTTAAAGTGCAGGCCAAGTAAAGCCCGAAGAATTGGATTCAATATCTATAGCTGAGGCAAGGGGGAAAAAAAGGTCATAGAAAGATTGCAAAATGTTGAGAGTGAGCAAATTTAAGGTAATTAAAAGGATGTGAATTTAAAATTGCATACTAACTTCCCTGTAATCATCCAGTGTTTCCAAAATACCTCAGTTTCAATTATCCTTCTCCCTTGATTTATATGCAGTTCTTGCTATTGGATCTCCAAATGTCAACTGTTAGGAGGATTACGCTTTTATAGAGAGTACCTTGCATTATTGAATTGTATTATCATTTTGTTTCCTGAGACGTTGGCAACACAGGTGGCCATCAGTATCTGAATTTTAACAAAAACCAAATGAGTTAAAAACGATACCTTGACCCAGTTACTCAGAAAACATCACATCCTGGGATGACCGACAGGTTCACTGGTCAGGACGGGGTGGTGCCTGGTCTGCCAATCCATCCCGTTTACTATATACCCTTCCCTTGGTTGGTGAGCTCACCAGCCGGGCTGTGTCCCTCCACCCAGGATACCCAGGCACTTGGGCCTCAGGGTTTTCGTAGTGGCTTCCCACATCAGGCACTGTCTTCCTTTCTTTCCATCAAAACTCTATTTCTTCCAGTTCCTCCTCACACTCCACTCAACCCTGCTTTTTTACTCAATACTCACCACTGTCCCAGAAGCAATCTTGTTTCTCCTTTTCAGTATAAACTTGAGTTCGCATCGAACTTTCTTGTCTGCAGTGACAGAGTAGGTTATGTTCCTGATTTCTGCCTTCATCCCACTTTTCTGTTGTAAAGAAGTCACCATTGAGAGAGTGTGGTAAGGAAGAACTGCACAGCTTTGCTTCATATGTCCTTCAGTTCATTTAGTAAATATTTATTGATCCTCCTGTATGCGCTGGTTGCCTAGCTGGCTGCCAGCATGGCTGGTAAGACCACAACTGACAGGCCTAAATCCAGACATTGCCTTTGTCTCAGTTCCTTTCTCCAAGGATGTTGGAACATGTAACACATAATATTGTACTTTTCTGTTATTCCTCACCCAGTTTAAAGCTCCTTTCTTTCTGTGCTCTTGGGGCAGACTGTTTATCATTTTGGGAGACTGTTAAGGAGAAAGTTCTCTTACTGTTTCTATAGGTTCGATCTTTGTGTATTACCTTATATACTGCTACCTTTCCTTTTACACCTTTGTGGTGTGGAGAAATTAAATGCCTCACATGTAGATGAAACCCCTGAGTTGCTCATTCCATCACTGTTGGTAAGTAACTCTCCTCACTTTGATCACTTGTGATATAGGGACGAGAGTACCTACCTCTCTGTGCTGTTGTGAGAATGAAATGACATTAATTATGTAAAGATACATGGCTTTATACATGGCACATGGAAGGCACTGAGAAACAGTTTTCTTCCTATGTGCTTATTCTCTGCTTTCCCTAATGTCAACAAGGACATACTTACATGATCATCAAGGGAAAACATGTATCTTAAAGCATTTCCTTGTATTTCCCTCTGAAAGAATGTTCAGTGCATTTCTGCCTTCTCACTCTTAGAGTCTGAGAGACTAGGCTTAAACAAAGAGGAGAGTGGTTCAAATGGCCACGTGGATGACGCTTACCTTGACAGAGCTATCCATGGCACTCTTTTGCAAGATAAACCTTATTATTGTCTTTTGTAGAGTTAGGGACATGTTGGCATCTTTAGCGGATTTATTATGAGGCTGATGTGTCTTGTCAGGCATTGTAGAAGGTTTATTATCAGTCAGATAAAGTGTCTTGTTTTTTATGCTGACCATGGTCTAGAAAAAGAAAAGCAGAAAACTCCCTGTTACCGTGTAAGACTAACATGATTTCTACGCCCAGCAATGCCCGCCTGACACACTGAGGAGCAGGTGTCCCCATGTGAGCATTGCAGTGGATGACCATGCGGATGAGCAGCGGCTGGACTCCCCAGCCTCCATGCTGGGTGACTGTGGGAAGTGGTGGGGCTTGTGGATTCTGGAGGGCAGAAGTTCATTGTAAAGGAGGAAGTGCTGATTAGCCCTGATACAGTGTGACTTATGGCTCCTAAACCTCTAATTTTCTATGAGAAGTGCGAGTTCTCATTTTTCAGGTGAATTCCCCCACTTGCAGTTTGCTTCAGGTAACATGTATGTATATGTGTGTTTCTCTGTGGCTCACAGTTCCTACCTTCCCTCACACATTCTCCCAGCCTAGAAGGACCACCTTGTCAAGCTCCAGACCCTTCCTGTCGATGAGACCTTTCTGTAACTCTTCTGGCCTCCGTCAAAGATTACCTCTTTCATATGCGTTTCCCCTCTACTTATCAAATGTATATTCCCATGGAAGGACATTAGAACAGCTCAGAGAACTATGAAGAAGAGTAAAGAGATTCTGCAGGACAGTTCTAGTGTTGCTGCATGTATTTGTCTGCATACCTCATATCATTTTTATTTTGCTTTCAAAAACTTCACGTGGATTTCTGTGTACCATTGCAAACTTGGTAAACATTTTGAATGTTCTCATATTTGGCTTAATTATTTCATTTTTGTTCTTTGCTTCTTGTTTTGTTTTTTTTCCCCTTTCCTCGTCATTTGTACCTGTCCTTCCTGTGTTGAAAATATATGTGCATTTAAGATGACAGTACAGATTCTCAGAAGTGGGTTTATGTGGGTCCCAAACCTTGCTCTTCTTTACTCCTCGTGGTCTGGGTTTTGCATTCTCTGGGTGATTGAGTTGGGTGGGTGAGGGGAATGGACCCATTTATTTTCTTAGGTGTTTTCTGCCAAGTGAGTAGACCTGTGTTGGGCTCCTCCTACTGGTCAAGAATGAGTTGTCGGTGTACCCTTGTGGCTCAGGTGACTGAGACAGTGGTGTGCAAACCTCATATAGCCCGAGGACCAGGGTTCAAGACCTGGAGCTGGGGTGAAAAACCAAAAATGAACAACTAAATAAAGATGTTTCTTCCTTCTCTTCCTTCCTTCCTCCCTCTAAAAAAAAAAGAATGAGCTGTCACTGTCTGAATTCCTCTCAGGCATTGTGCACTGGAGTTCAATGGATTGAGAGACACGGTTGGGCCCATTGTTGGTGTTCAGGTGCTATGGTGAAAAGTTTAGGAGATTTACGCAGTGGTAGAGGGAATGTGAGAAAGAATGAATGCTGTTTTGTCATGTCATTGGAGTGTGTTTTGTGAGTTCAGGGAGTCTCCAGTCTTCTTCCAGAATCTAGTATAAGTCCAAAGTACACTTACACAGAAATTGATTAAAACACCTTCTTCAGAAAACTTGATTTCTTTGGTCTTGAATGTGAAACAGCCAGTTACTGCAGGGGAGAGGAAAGAGAGCATGTAAAGCCCCCTCCCCCCAAACCCCTGCATGCTCACCCAGATTTCCCCACCAGATGGGGTACCTGTCAGAAGCCCTCCCTCTCCCTCGTCCCAGGCAGAAAACTGGTGCCTTCTTGGATTCTTTCATGCATTTTATGGAGGCTACAAGAGGGAAAATGACACGAGGACTTGGCCCTGTCCCCAATATGCCAAACCCTCCAGGGGGCGGTCCTGCTTCCCAGGACCCAGATTCCATCTACTGTGGCACTTGGGGAATATCACCACTTTTCTGCTTTAACTGTGTTGGCAGCTGCCGTCCCACCATGTTCCTCTCATCTGTCTTCTGGATATGTTTGGAGATATTTGGTGGGAATTTCTTGCTCCCACAGCCTCACTGGTATGGGGACCTGGGACTTCTCCTTATTTTGACCCCTTCCACATGTACGCTTCACAAATGTTTTGTCACTGGGGTTCTACCACAGATTCCTTAGGGGCTCTCTGTGTGGCTGTGTCCTGGAAAGAAATCCACAGTGGTCCTGAAGATGCTAAGGAGTTTGTTTCGGTGCCTAGGGTGCACATTACTGTCCCTCCCAGCCCCGTCCACCCCTCACTGTCACCTACTGGGATCCCCGAGGAGCCCTGGCCATCTCCACTGATCTGTTGGCACCAGGGAGGACAGATGTTTGTACTCACACTTCTTGCAGTTGTCAGAATGACTGAAGTCCGCATCACATGATGCTGCTTCTTTATTCTGTGAATTCCCCACTGGCTCTTCATTCTGTGAATTCCCCGCTGGTTGGCTCTGCTGAAAAAGTACAGATGTCTATGTACTCCTCACTCCACCTCTTCTGCTCCTTCTCCCCTGCCCTCCTTTTCTTCTCCATGTCCTACTTCTTTGCCTTCATTTTGGCAGGACGCATCCTCTCCCTCTCCTGGCCTGAGGCATTGTCCTGGCCTGATGCTTGGGTCTTTTGGGCTAGAAAGGCTGACACACCTCTAGACTCAGGACTCCAGAAAGCTGTTGTTTTTCTTGAATCTCCCCCAGAATCAGGTCATACCCGACGAAAGGGGTCCTCCATGCTTTGCCCCAATGACACAAGACATTTGAGGTGGCACCCTCCCCTTTCCTTGGACTTACCTGCTCTTCAAGATTGAATGACAGCACTTGAGAAATCACATCATCCAGGGAAATGGGAAGAACTTGTAGTGTATCTGTGACCCTGGGAGAGATACATGTGGAAAGTCATGCGATTCATGTGTTTCTGGATTTTGCCCAAACATTGGAGAAAACCCATTTATTGATGAAATAGTTGCACCTTAATATGTGCAAACACTCAAGTCTTTTCACCTTCAGTGTCAGTCACTAAGGAAGGTGCAAGGGGAAAGTGGAGGAATTTGTCTTTCAGAGACCATGCACAGAGTTGAGCAGAATTGCCTTGGACCTTTCTAATTGTCATTGGGTACACATGCTAAGTATTAGAAAGATAGTAGATAAGGAACTGGTTAAATACATTTCAGTGAGTCCTCGTGAGTAGCAAGGCAGCCATCGTCTATGAAACTATTTATATACTGATACAAAAGATGGCAAGCACATTTAAAAACAGTGAAACCATGTGCGTTTAGCTAGGTGTGTATGATATCTGCTCCTTTCTGTGCATGTGTCCTTACATGACAATTTCTGCCTCTACGAATAAGACCTCTGAGCACCAGAGAAAGGGCCCGGATCATTGGCTGCTTCCGGGGAGCATAATTAGCCATGTGGAGCACATGGTGGGAGGGAGACTACTCACTGTATGGCTTTTTGTATCTTTTGAATTTTGATTGAGATGAATATATTGCTTATGCAGCAGAATGGTATGAAATACAAAAGGGATGTGACGATGTCCTGGCACACAGGCCACTCTGTCCTGAAAAGGATGGAAAGGTTCTCACGTACATATTCAGCATCAGTGCGTTCACCTCCATGACCTTCAGGCTGGTTTTCTGAGGCTGATAATTCATACAATTGTACTTGTTTGTTGCAGAAATATCAACTATAGAAGTCATCTCCATTTTCATTTCAAATTCCAATATGCTGAAAACAGCTCCTGTCAGGCTGTGGAGATCAAGATGCAGGTGAAACCAGGCCTGGCTCCAAGATGTCATCTACATCAAGGAGGAGACCTTTTTTGGAGTCTGTCTCACGTATCCATCCAGGTTATTTGATGTTTGGTCCTTTCCAGTGAGCAGGTCCCAAGCTTGGCCATCCCCCCGATCCAGGAGTCAGAGCCTAGCTCATGGGAGTGATCCAATTAAGATAGAAAAATCATTATCCTAACCAGTTTTCAGAAGTCTCCTTTTGTTGATGGCACCAGGCCATGTCGTAACAAGGTGCCCTTTACCGGTTGACTTTTGTGCCCAGTACAAAACTGTTGTGTGAATGAGAGTGTAAGGAAAAGCCTCCATTTTCCAGAACCTGATCTTATTAAAATGGAATGTTCTGGAGAAGACAAATGGCTCTTCCAGACACTGCTAACTCTAGAGGTGCCAACACTCACTCTGCAGGCAGAATGCCTGGGTGCTAATGTTGTCCCTGCCTCGCTTCAGCTGTGTCACTTGGAGCAAGGTTTGTAAGTGGCTTTGCTCTTCTAAACTGGTTCCTAGTCTAGAGACAGGAATGCTTTCCTGATGAAGCTGGCAAGATGGTGCGGTGAGTTCAGAGTGCCTGCATTAAGTGCCTGGCTCCAGTTCAGCAGGTGGGAGGCCTCAGTGCGATGTGTGCTATGTATGCTGCTTCTCCCCAGTGTGATTCTCTCCTCCTCATGTCTTGCTGTGTACCCAGGTGCACACCGTTTCCTGCTCCTCCCCCATGTGTTGACACTCACTGAAGACGGGCCACCTTAGTCCTCCCACCATGTCTGGCCCAGCATCTGGCATAAAGTGATGTCCACTCCCTACCTGTTGGGTGGGTGAAGGAATGCATGCATGCATGCATGCACGTTTACGTTTGTAGCTTCCTGAGGGCAAAGAATCATCATCATCATCATCATCATCTCCCCTAAGTGCCCAGGATAGTGTTTGTCTAGATGGGCTGACTCTCCTTGGAGACCCCCAGTTATTTGGAAGGAAGGCATTGTATATGATGACTTACTGCCATGACCATGTATAAAACTGCAGATTTCACATGGAAACCTGGGTTTCTGACTTCGCTTGCACTCTTTGAAGATGGGGCTCCCTGGGGTCACTCTGTCAATTGGTTCCTTGGAGAGGAGGAGAGGGGAAGTTGTGCCCCAGGGCCAAGTCTGCCCCATCCTCAGCCGTTCTCCCTTACTGTGTGTTTTTCTGCCTGGCCCCGCAAAGGATCTTAATTAAGACTCTAGTATTGCCTTCCCAATTGACTTGACTTGGAAACAGGCTCACCCTTCTGCCGCGATGGTTGCAGTAACTATGGCACTGTTGTGGATCCCATCGTGTTCCATGGTCGTATTCATGCTCTGCACCTTTATGTCTGTCATCTGGAAGCTGCAAATTAACAGACCAGGGGACAGTCCTGGCTCAGGGCATCATTCTGACAGTAAGAGGAATAGGTCTGAAGCAAACAATCAGCTACCTATCAACCCATCCACCCTTGGGACTCCCCACTTCCCTTATCCACCCAGTTCTTGTGGGTTCTTTTTGAGCAGCAGGAATGAAGGTGAGCAGGCAGGCAGACAGGGAGAGAGAGCGGGAAACATCCATGCATTTTATTTAGTTGTTCACCTTGGCTACTTTCCTGCTTCCCCCACCCCAGGACTTGAGCCCGGTCCCTGGGATGTATGTCAACTGCGTTGTCCAAGGCTGCAGACTTAACCACTAAACTACCAGGGCATGCCTCCACCCAGTTCTTTATGTTTAAAAAATCACAATCATATTTTGCCCGAATGTATGCATAGTTCGAATGGACACTTACTTGAAGAGCAGTTTTTCTATATCCAATCCTTTCAGCAAGCCCGTGAGGTCATCTGTCGGCAGACCACCCAGCATGCCACTCGTCAAACCATTAATGGGTGTCTCGAGATTGCCAGTCACCCCACTCGGGATGATATTATTGACAAGAGATGTTTTTAGTAGAGAATTCTTGTCTGCAACTTTGCTTGAGCTGCCCACGATGCCTGTGATTGCAGATACTGGGTTACTGAGAACATTACTGGTTTCGGAGCCCTTGTTCTGTGGTTCCTTTAGGAGATTACCCAGCGCATCATCAGAGCCACCAACTCCAAGCATATCGAGGGGTGAAGTGACGTCTGACGCAGGCGTTATGCTGGCCACTGATTGTAAGAGTTCTTTAATTATACCAGTCAACTGTACTGGATTACATGACAATTTTTTCTTGATATATGGGGCCATGAGGGCATTCATATCTGAAAAGAGTTAAGAGATGTGTTCCTGTCATTAGCTGCCCAGACACCATGTCAAGCAAAGGAAACTTAACAGCTGGAGAGCCTACAACTTTCAATGGTGAGGCCCATTGGCATTGTATATCCTGCCTTTGGAAATATCAATCCCTGCACTGCCCACCCCAAGGACAGTCTGGTGTTACAGAAATATGTCCATTTTCTGTTACTTACACTTACCTGAAGCCAATATGATGTTGAGTATGTAACTCTAAACCATTTGGGTATAGAATGAGAGGAACTAGTTTAGCTTTTGAACCTAGTGGGCCAGAAGAGTCTAGGCTCTACCCCTTGAAGGCCAAGTGGTCTGGGACAGGATCTCTCTTTTCTGAGCTTCAGTCTCTGCACCTTCCCAGGGTTGAGTGATAGAACCTGCAGCATAGGTTACTGGGTGCAGAATGAAATGAGTGGAGGCTACCATTAGGGTAGGAGTTATCTGGGAGAAGTGGAGTGACCAACAGATGTGGACTCTCTTATTTTCCACCTGTGTGATTTTGTGCCAGTCCCTTCCCTTCTCTTGTGGGTCTTTGGGAGGTTCTGTCACCTTGGATAAGACATTCCTACTTGGAGAACTCCTGTCTCAGTCCTAATACTCATTTGACCTTGTTATCAACATAGCTAAGTCTTTGCTTCCACAATGGAGATCAGCAGGGCAGAGAAAAGTAGAATTCCAGATGATGGTGGGGGTGGAAGGAGGGTCAGGAGCTGCTCTGGTGGCCTACCGGTTGGTTCCTCAGTGCCCAGCAGAGCATAGTCCACATGCATATCAAGGAACAGGGTTCATGACCCAGGGCCAGGGTGAGGGCTTGGGGGTGGGGAACAACCAGTGTGAACAACTAAATAAAAATAAAGTGTTTCTCCCCCTCTCTGCCTGCCTGCCTCCTTGCTGTCATTCCTGTCTGTACCTTTCCTGAAAAAAGAAAAAAAAAAAAAGCCAATTTTAGAGAGCTACGAAGTCACAGAATGCTGTCCTATGCTTGAGGAAGGGAATCAAAAGAAGAGCTGTTACAGCTGAACAGTGGTCAAACTTGTCCATCTCAGCAAAGAAATTAATAGGAGCAAAGAACATTTCTGGCTCCAGAGAGCAGCAGAAGAGGACTAGCGCCAGCCCTGTTGAGCTGGTGAGCCATGGGTTTTGGAACCAGAGGTTTGGGGGTCAGCTTAGCACAAGGTTAGAAAATAAGGAAATCTAACACCTAAATCTTGGAGGAGTCCTCCAGTAGAGTGCCATGATGAAAACAAATGAAAAGTCTACTTCCAATGTGGATTAATTTTCTCAGAAATTGAAGAGTGAGAAACACTGCAGGCAGGTCACCTTAGGAAACCTGCATAGCTTGCAGTGCAAACGCTGTGTTATGGAAATATCCGCATTGTATTTAATATCCGCATTGTATTTAAAAAATAGGAGGAAATGGCAAGGGAAAAGCAATCAGGCTGGAGACCTCCTGAAGTAGACAGGGTGTTGCAGGTAGGGTGGCACAGGTGAGGGACTTGAAGGAGGAAATGAGGGGATGAAAGGGATGCAGTCAGCAGGAGTCCCAAGGGCCTTCACCCCTATGGCCTGGCATTATTTCTTAATCTCCTTCGTATAAAGATAATTTTTATGTTACATATATGCATCCTAAAATTTCTGCATGTCTGGCAGCGACACCGCCGCCACCACCCAGTCACTGCCTCAATACAGTTGTCATCTGTACCATTATCTTAAGTTTTCTTTATGTTATAGGTATTTTGTAGTAATGCAGGATTGTAAGAACAGAGCCCATTTTCCTGAAAAGGCAAAATAGTAACTGTGAATCCTGGTCTGGGCACTTGATCACCGGACTAGGGGGATGTCCCTCTGTGTCTCTGTCTGGTCACCCTGGAAGATTAATCTAGATCATGGCTGCAGAAGACTATTAAGGGGACCTCTGGGGGCTTTCCTGCAGGCCATCATTTGCTGATGTGTCCTACTTCCTTCTTGTTCTCTTCAGGTAGTCACACTGTCAAGCCTTGACAAAGGCTTTTGTATGTTTTCTGCTGAGTTCCTTTACTCTCAAGTCCTGGGAGATTGATGGAGACAGAATCCCACATCCTTTTGAGAAGGAAGCTGTGACCCAGGGAGGGAGAGAGAATGGAGCTTGGAAAGAGTCTGGTCAAGGGCTTTGGTGTGGACCCAGAATTCCCATTTTTGGACCTGTGGTCAACCAGCTTGATGCTTAAAGCAAAGATGTGGGTGTCTGGGATGAGCCAGAGGGCCCAGCAGTGAGAAGATGTGAGATCTCCTGGCACAGTGTCCAGGTGATAAGGGTCCCATTAAGGCTGCTGGGTCCGAGAGCTCCCTTCTCCAGTGTTGTTTGGATTGGACTTACCCGTTGTGCTGACCTTGGATAAGCAGGTTCAGTATCTGCTAGGGAGCTTATTAGAAAAGCAGGTTCTCAAGCCCACTGTGGCACTGTTGGACTGGAGATACTGGGATTGGAGTTCAGGCAGTTATTTTGTGAACAAACCCCCAAGGTGATTTCAACGCCTCCTCCTTTTTGAGCTGGACTACTTCAGAAATGAGAAATGTGTGTGAGAGGTGTCAAGGGTCTGCAGGTGAAACGATTTCTACTTACCTTCCTGGGTTTGGTTCACAGACAGGAATAACGTGACTGAAGTTTGACACTTGTTTTCTGAGGTGCTAGCCGAATGTTTTGGAGATGGAGATGGAGAGTCTTTTGGGACTGAGAGATTTGGGAGAGGTTTGCTGGGTAAATGAGCGATAGAGAGGATGCTTTGGGGATTCAAATCGGGTATGCCGGGAACAATGTTAAGTGCGCCTGCCAGGGCGATCAGTGTGCCAACCGTGGCCCAGAGTGTCAGCATCTTAGCAGCCACTATCTGCAAAGGAGAGATCTGTTAGCCACCACATTCCCAATGGAGCATGAAAGTGCCATTATGTGTATATTGAAAATGCACCTACAAGGGTCCCAGGTCTTCTAGGAGGGTACCATTCTCATCATTCTTTTGCTATATTCATGGGAGAAGCTTCCAGCCCATGGATATTGACTAATATCTTGAAGAGGGTCTACTTTTTCAACTTTTCATAAATGAGTTTATGTCCTGTTGGTACACTTTGAGTACCAGCCAAGCCTTGCTCAGGGACCCTGTCAATAGGGGCCAACAAACTTGGAGCCATCTGAGTCAGCAACTGAATAATCAGAGAGTTTTGAATGATCTGGCTAAAACATTGTAATTGTCCTGGTGTCTGAGGTCTCTTCCTATCCTAGTAGGTAATCTATAGCACTTTCCCTGTGGATGTGAGCAGAGTATGTGCCAGTCCCTTCGTGGCACCATAGATGGATAGCAAATGCTCAGAACTGTATTACCCCACCAAAGTGTGTCCTCATTTTCCCAATGGTGAAACTTGGGGCACAGAGAGGGCAATATTCTACCTGTGCCAATGTCTAGGTCCCAGCTGGCAGTTTCACATGGTCAGGACTTAACCATCCAGGTGTGGCCCTTTTGTCATCACTTTTGTTAATGGACTGTCTTGGCATGACCGAAGACCAAGCTCAGTGTGTGGAGGCCAGAGTCATTGTTTTGTCAATATGACCATCCTAGGCCCTCTTTTCTTTTAAAAGTCTGTTCCCCTGCTGTCGGAGAACACTAACATGGTCTGATAGTGGCACTGGCCAGCCCACATTATTGTATTGTCTGGCACTAAGTATGTCTCCTGTGGCGAAGTGTGTGTTTGAGGTAACACACACTTCCATCGTCTGTGCAGGGCACTGGATGGGCCTGCTCTCATGGACCATGTGGCATTTTCCATTTGGATGGAATTGAGCAGCCATAGCTACTGTGATATATAAATTGTGTAAGTCTTATCTCTGCCTGTGTTCATTGGGATGTGTCCATATATATCTTATGGCGTCTACGTCAGTGTCCTGTTGGGTGTGCTAAACTGTTCTCTGTAACATCTTACTGTCTTCCCAGCCGATCCTGGCATGAGATAATTCGATTATCCCTGTTTCCAGGTAGGCAGCCTTAGCCTCACAGAGAAGGCGGCGACAGGAGTCCACAACCTCGCAGAAAAACCCCCATTTGATTTGAGTCCTGTGTGTCACTCAATGGCAATCACGTCCCTTCTCTGGCTTTCCAAGTCCTTCCTTACCTTTCTGTCTCAGTCTTTCTCTGTCTACCTTTTAGGGTGACATGGCTGTTTGTGTCTCAGGGCATTTCCTCCCAGGGAAGCAAGTAGCCTCTGGGGTGCCTCTGTCGGACTTGTCACCCTTTGTTCTTGCCATGCGCAGGCACTGCCCAAATCAAGCTGTCATTTGCCAACCCCTTAACTGTTACTGCAGAAATGTAAGGAAGGACACAATGTGTCTCCAGTGACAATCCATCGCACTGAATAATTAGGCTTTCGGAAAAAAACTCATCACAGCTCCTCATTGTTCTCATCTCTCATGTGTGAGAAATTGCAGTTTCTTTTCTCAGACAACATGTAAGTGTCTAGTGAGGAAAAGTAATAAAATTCAGTGCCTGTGACTGAGTTGGTAGCAATATTATTCAGCATTACATGAGTGGAACCATTGGAGAGCCTTAATCAAAAATCCCCATCTTTAAAAGCAGTTGCATATGGTTAACACCCACGTGCTAAGCAGAGTCCTTGTGCGTCAGCAGGGGATGCCGTGGCTAAAGAGATGCAACAGAAAACTAACTTTTGCTCCACTGACCTGTCCGATGCTTGCTCCTGCCTCAGAGCTTCATGAATTTGATTCATGGGGTCCTTACCTTGTCCAGTGACAGTGGGTTGGTGTCGATGGACAGACGTTTCTGGAAGCCTGCCTCTCCTGCACTTGCTGCAGAACTGCCAGTGGGAAAGCGGCATCCTGTTTTTATAGGCCACTGCCTTTTGGAACAGCTGTTGGACATGAGGAACATGATCGAAGTGTGCTGATAAGAGTGGTGTGATGCAGGCTGATTTCCAAGATCAGCACCTGCTGACATTTATCTTTCAGAGAGACTTTCAAGATGCTTGGAACTCTTTCCAACTGGGCTGCCAGACCATTATCTGTCCCCTTCTTATTTTCAAACTCACAGGCCTGTCATGTTTCAGCTTGTGATGCGGAGTGTGAATAGTGTAGAGAGATCTGTTAGTGCACAGGTACCAATCCGATGAGAGCCCTTTTGGGGGTCAGGCTGAATCCTGGGTACAGTCAGCACTTGAGATCTGAAGGAAGGGTCCCTGTGCACTGAGCGTTCAGTGATGGTCTCCCTGTCAAGTGACGCCTTATGTCGGATGTTTGTGATATGAAGGATCTAAACACCCAAGGATTTGGGCGACAAGTGATGACTGCAGGGCGATTGGCAAATACAGTGTTAGAAGGGGAGGTGAGCGTGAATGTGGACCCCGGGTTTTAAATTATGGTTCTTTTTGCCTTGCGCTGCTCCCTTATTTCCCTAAAAGACCCCAGGATAAAGCTTGTGTCATTAACCTGCTTTAGTCTCATTTCTATTCAGGATCGCTGTCTAGCTCATCTGTTCTCGTGTTTAATGGGTCCTAGAATCCTAGAGCCTCCGGGCCTCAGGCTTTTCCTCTGTTCAATTTATTAAGTAGCTAATTAATTAATTCAATTTTCTGACATTTTTTAGAATGAAATATTTTGGTTTTTGGGTCACTTTATTCTGCATTGTGTAAGTCTTAGGAGTGCGGATTCACACTTCATTAAGTATTCTATATCATCACATGCTGAGCACTGTTGTTGTAAGAAGCCTCCATCCACCATGGTCTATTGGACCCCATCTACCTTTTGCTCCCCCTCCCCCATCTGCCCCAACTCCCTTCCCCTCTGGTAACCTCTGTTCTCTTGTTAGACTCCAATGGTTTGTTTTCATTTCGTTTTGTCAGTTTGCTTGCTTTTTAAAGTTTCCCAGATGAAATGAAATCATCTGTCTTTGACTTTCTCTTTCTGATTTATTTCATTAGCCCAATCCCCTCTAGTTCTAGCCACTTTGTCACACAACAAATAATTTCATCTTTTTTTATAGCTGAGTATTTATAATTAGTATTCTGTTGTGTATATATGTATATATATACCACATCTTCTTTACCTAACCTCTGAGAATGGATGGAGGCTGTTTCCAGATTTCGACGATTGTAAATAATGTCTCAATGAATGTGGTGTATGTGTGCTTCCGAATGAGTGTTTTCATGTTCTTCAGAGAGAGATGAGAAGTGGAACTGCTGGCTTATATGGTAGCTCTATTTTTAAGTTTTTGATGCACCGCCATACTGTTTTCCAAGGTGACTGCACCAATTTACACACTCCTCTATTTTATAGGAGGTCTAGTCATCTGTTCGATCTCTCCACTTGAAATTTTATGATTTTTTTTTTGCCCCCTTTTTGATGATGCCATGTGGTGGTCCCACATCTACACAATGAAGAATCTGGAAGGGGGGTGATTTTGACTAAGAGGGTGGTAAATGCCCGCTTCTGCCCTCCTGAAGCAGATGGAATTGGCCTGGGTCGCTGCCTTCGAGTGAGCTCAGCACATTTGCTCCAGTACCTTCTTCAATCTCAGGGCTGTTCTCATCTAGGAACCTCAAAAACAATTCCATTTGCCAAAGATTCCATTTTGGTTTTTGCTTAAATGTCAAAGGCATAGAACAGATGACCTTCTCTCAAAGGGTAGGACCTAGAGTTTATGCGTGACGATAAGTAGAAGACACCTCACCTCTCTTGGGTCTTATTATTCTTGGAAATCTGACAGAAGTAGACTCCTCTTTTGGCAAGAAGTTTGACACCTATTGGCAGATGTACTCCTTTTTTGGGTCCCTCTGATGATTCTCTGGACACAAAGCATGAACCCAATTTCAGGTTGAGAAGCCAGGATGTGGCCCTTGTGGGTTCCTGGTTCTTTGTCTTTTTCTGCTTCAACCTTATTAGGCGGGGCAGCCATTGAATTCTGCTAATCCAGGATCCACATGAAGCAGTTTCAGGTAAGGTGGCTTATCACGCAGGGCACAAAGGTCTGCTTTTTCCTAAACCCTAAATGATTTGACCTGCTGACTTGAAAGAGAGGGCCTATTCAAAGCATGCCAAGGCTTGGTTAGGATCACAATGGCAGATGATAAGGTAGGGACTAATTCTTAATGGCCTCCAGGGAAATGTTTCAATAGGATTGCAGTCATGGATGTTCTGGTGATAAGCATCAGGATTTTGACCTTTCATAGGTTTTTCTTAAGTGACAAGTGCGCACCTGTTTACACATTTACTCTTTTATTCATGTATATTCTTTTCTTTGTCATCTAGTCTTCTGGAACTCATTAGTATGTCTGGTTTTTCTCCTCTATTTCTTTTTCTGATATAATCAATCTCATTTGCCAGTAAAGTGAATTTGCATGGGGCTCCTGCAGGATATTTGTGTTCCTCAATACTTGTAAATTGATTGTAAAATTTGAGTTAATTTTCATTGGGTTCCCATCTTTCATTAGATTTTAAGTGGGCCTTGTGATTTATCAAAGGTGAAGAACCAGCATTTTAGGAGAAAGTAGATTTTTCTGTGCATTTTGGGGGTCAGATAGGCCTGGTTGTGGATTCTGGGTCATTTACCTACTGTAATGTCTTGAAATGTTACCTAACTTTTCTGTATCTTAGATTACTCATCTATATAGTAGGGATAATTTTGTACTTGTCATAGGGTTCCCATGAGGATTAAATGAGGTAAAATATATCAATCTATTAGTAACATGCTTGGCAAATGTCATAATTTACTATAATCGTCATCATCATCATCATCATTTACTACTACATCAGTTTTTTTCAGTTTTTTTCTACTACCTTTCAGATTTTTTGCCAGTTTCTCAGATTTTACCTAGATTTTGGTAACTATTTACATGTTGTTTACAACAAGAAAATATGGATTTGGGGAGTATGTTTCTTTACCAAAAGAATGCGTCTTTACAGTGTTTCTACCAGAATGAAGACAGGTCTAGAGACATTTTAACAATTAAGATAGAAACTCAAAAGTTTGTATTTTCAATTCAATGGGAGGATAGAATTTATTTGACGCTTTCTACTATTACTGTACATGTGAATGTATCTTATCATGAATGCATAGAGATTCAAAAAGCTGAGTATTTACTTTGACATGTTTGCAGATGTCTCTGTTTTGGCTCCATTTCTTTCCCACCCAGTTGCCCCACAGACATCAACATCCAGGTATATGGTGTCTGCTTTGTTAAATTAAAACTTTGCTTGTGGATTTCCAGAAGGGAAAAGGGCTGATGAGCATGCTATTTTAACTGCTTTCTTTCTGAGTGCCTTCTACTGCTTTGTCATTCATTGGCAACACATTCTTTTGAAAGTGCACATGGTTGTATCCATACATAGCTGCAGGTGTCACTATGGTGGTTGTTTTCCTATGGATTCAGCCAGCTTGGGTTTCAACATGGGGGAGAAATAGCATTTCCTGACATGGAAATATGGGTCACGTTATGGAAATCATTCTGAAACGAGTTATAGAGCTGCAAATGCGACTACCAAACTCCTAATGAACACTCAGAAAGTGCTTTCCACCCTTACAACCTATTTTCATCATCAGCAACTGAAGTGGCACCATTGTCACCCACATCCCCACTTAGAGATAAAGAAACTGTGGCTCAGAGAAGTTTAGTTACCCCTCAGCAAAGTGGCAGAGCTGGAGTACAAGCCTAGATGTGCATGATACCAAAACCTTGACCTACAACTTCCCATTTATCTTCTTGTTCTACTAGTCCACGAGATGCTTGAGGGCTGAGGCATGTCTTAACATGTCTTACATCCCTTTCTCCATCTAGTATGCAGTAAATGTTGAAAATATGATTGGATCATCTTCTCTTACCCTTGTTTTCTCTATCAAATGGGCTAATGACTCCTTGCCTGCTTCTTTTAAATGGGGCTATGGGAATCAGAAAACACATCAGCTCTGAATGTGTAAAGTGATAGTGACAGTCACACATAAGGCAAGGTCTCTCCAGCTTTTGCCTCCGTCCTCTGTCTATACCCATTTTTAGGACAGCATTGGGCTCCCTTAGATGGTCAGTTTGGATAGCTCAAGTATGCATTCTCTGACTTCTTATGTTAAAATGGGCATTAGATTCCCGCTCTTGGGTCTATAGATTTGTATACATGTATAAAATTATGTCTAATATAATTCAGATCTCATCACTCATCAATGATTCACCACTGTGCATAGAATAGTACCCTTATTTTGGTCCTGATCTGTGGTATCCTGTGTGGTTTGACCCCTGCCCACCTCTCTTACCTCATTCCCCACTACTTCTTTAGATACATAATTTCTTTAGATACACTGACTTTTTAAATTTAATTTTTTTGACGGAAACGTGCAGGTAGGAATGAAGGTGAGTAGGCAGGAAGGCAGGAAGAGAGAGGAGGAGGAAGCATCTTTATTTTATTTTTATTTTGTTATTCACACTGATTGTTTCCCCCTGGACCCGGGACTCGAACCCAGGGATATGGGTCTTGCTCCTTTGAGGCGATTGACCTAACTGCTGCTCCACCATGGTGCGCCTCTTTAAATTTTTTTATTTTTTTAAAGCAAAAGCAAGTGAGATTTATTGAAGATAGCATACCCTTTAAGAGATAGCATAAGAGCTGGCCATATTCTGAGAGGTGAATAGGTGACAAGGAGCTTTGGGCTGAGGTTTTTAATGAGGCTAGTAGCCCTTAATGCCACTCAGGGGTGTCCTAGTGGTTCCTTTTTCAAACTGACTAGAGGACTTCAGATTGGGGCCATTTCATGGTCTGCTCTCTTTTGATTGGAGGATGGCCTCTGTTTCCTTCCTCCTGCTTCCCTGCTCATGGCAGACTCACTACCTAGCATTTCCCCTTCAAGGAGTTGAAACTGAGAATATTCTAGGGAGGAGAATCATCGTTTCTTTTCAGTAACTTCCTGCTGAAAGGGGGCGTAGTTGGGTCTAGGTACCTTCTCCTTGCTATCTATCAGGGTGCAGGGAGATGTGGTTCAGAGGGTCTTGATAAAAAGTTCTCTTTGCACTGGCTAGGGCTGGTATTATTCCACCACTATCTGGAGATTTATTTTCATTGCAAAACATTGCAAGGTTTTAATAGCTTTGCCCTGTTATTTGCATAAGCACAGTAATAATATTTATATGTAACCTGATGTGGAGATGAATAAGTTGGAGTTTAGAGCGCTGGGTGAGGACACAATGACTCTTTCATATAATTAAATTATTTGTTTGACCTCAACATCCAGAGTAACCTCAACCATTGGGATAAAGTATTGGGAGTCAGGCTGCTTGTTGGGCTCTGTCTTTGTCCCTTGATGAATGAGCTAGACTGCAAAACGATGGTGTCTTCTTGCTTCGGAGATGAGGTCACTCTTTTCTTATGTCCTTTTTGTCCTAGGGCATGGTCCACGTGGCTTCCTGGTTTGAGAGCACCTTTTGTTCAAGTGGCTGGCTTATATGATAATATTAGGGGTCTTTCATTTCTGACCATCCTGTGATGTCAGTCTTCTCACTTGACACCTAGGGAAACTGGCTGGAGTTGCTGACAAAAGCAGCCAATCAGAAATTTGAGTCTTTTTGCTCCTGACCTTAGAGCCTTCTAGTCCCTTCTTTTTCCTTCTGTCAAATTTTGTCTATTAAGGAAAAACTCCTTACTGCCATTATGCAAACAAACATTTTGCCTGAGAAATAAGAATGCTTCTTAAGTTTATAGGAGGAGAGAAAAATGCATGCTTCAGTCCTGCTCGCAAAGAGATGCAACACACCAGAGTACCTTAGGAGTCGGTCAATCCATGAAAAACTCTCTTAATCCAGTAAAATAAAACCATAATAATATTTAAAACGGAGGTTATTTAAATGTGTTGCTTATGAGCGGTAAGGAAGAACTTCTCCTTTGAAGACAACTGGTTCATGGGCTTCTTTACTTAAATGCATTACTTTAAAAGATAAACCAGTATTTACTAAACAAAAGATAAAGATTTAGTTTTTCATCACTTAAGCTTAATTTAGCCAAAATTATGCCATCATTAATATTATAGATCTTTATTTTCTAATAGCCCAATATAAGCAATGTCGATGTGCTAATTAATTTTAGGCATTAATTTTTACCATTAACCCTGAGTATTTCATTTCTTCATATTCTAATTTGATAACTTTTCCATACCAATAGATGAAATGTCCCTCTTTATGTTTAACCTTAGGAGAAAGTGCATGTATGTGCATATATATACTTCCTATAAACTCCTGAAAGGGAGTCCAGATGTCGTGCCCCAAACCTGAAGTTTATTTCCTGTTTTAAGTTATTTGTAACACCATTCATTTCTGTTCTGTTTGTGTTCTACTCCCTTATAAGTTTCTACGTCTTAGTCAGTTCAGTTTCATGATAGCATTGCCAGAAGTATTAGAAATGACAATTGTTCCTGTGGATGGGAAGGGCCTATAAAACGACCATGGTTAAAGATGAGACTATAATATTATTGACAACAACTTGAAACTAGTTAATCCTGTGACATGCAACATCTCAGAATATTGGACTCTCAGGAGTTCTAAATAACTTTCAGAACATACATATTGATTATTATACTTTCGCATGAACATATGCTGATAGGGCCAAGCATTAACCTATATTTTGATAATGTTTCCCATAAGGTTGTATTATACTGAATGAGTCCAATTTGCTTAATATTTTTCTTTTACTAATGGGAATTCTTTATATGGAATATCTTAGGAGTTCTCTAAGATGTCCCATATTTCTCCCCAAACAACTTTTCATTCAAAATTTCACTTTTAGGTATGCCTATGAAGTTAAGGTTACAAAGTAAGGAAACTGTTTAATTATTTATTTGGCCAAATTCATATGGCCATGGCAGTATTCAATTTTTGCCCTTACTTTTATCAAAAGCCTGATAGAGATAGCTTTTAAACAATTTGCGATTTGCTATTAAAAGTTAATCAAAATTTAAGAATATATTTTTCCTTTTTGTCAATGAAAGAAATTAAGACTTGAGTTCAGATAAACTTAAAATTCATTTTTTTCACACACATCCTAGTTTCTTTACATTTAGATATGCTTCCCAATTTTCATTAACTTTATTTCCCACATTTAGTAGAATTTTCTATTCTCAAGACCCTAATTTTAAGCAGTTATAAACAAAACAAAGCAACAGTTTAACATTTTTCAGATTAGAGGATCCATAAATGATGTGCTTCCTTATAGACTCTTAATTTTTCCCAGAAGTTGACCTAATTTCAGGAGTTAATATCTCAGCAGAATAATTAAAAAGCTTTAAATAAATCTCATTATTTAGTATAACTTACTAAAGTTCTTCACAGGTACAGGTTACTAACCACATTTTAGAGACCTACAAAATTTATTGCTAAAGATTTTTAAGCAATTCCTTTCTGACCAGGAGGATCCAGGGTGACATTTTGAAATAACCTGTTTTACTTCAAAATTTATTTCCTTATTGTAAAATATACCCCATGTATATTTAATTAAATATCCTAAAAGGGACATTAAAGTTTTGCAGGGGGAGAAGACAGAGGATGGACAAGGAAGAGCAGCAAAGGGAGCAACTCAACAACAGCACAGAGTTGATAGCAGGATAATTCTGCCCAGGGGTCTCCAGAAAGCTGGTGCCTGTCCCACTCACAGGCTGGGGGTTTAAGGACTCTCTGGGAGGGGTGTGTTTCCATGAGTTTCCAGAAGTGCGCACAGGTGCAGGGCCCGTTCATCAGTATGGTGCCTCTTTTGTCCCTGTGATTGCTGTCCCATGGAGAGGAACTTCTGAGTTACCGCTCTCTGGCTGGCAGGTATGTCCACTGACTGAGCTTGGTGGGGCAGAGAGGTTTTTCTGTGACTTAGCATTGTTTTTCTGGGACCTAACAGTTTTCATTGCATAGAGTTTGTTTATATATAGACAGAGTCCCATATTCCTTGCTTAAGAGATGCCTATGGAAGATTTCCCAAGAGTGAAAGGAGGTCGTTGATAAGACAAGCCCCCCAGAAAGGCATGGGTGATTCCATGTTGTGTGTGGTGTTGGGAGGAAATCTCCACTGGCCTCTTGTCTGTTTCCTGGTGGCTACAGAGGTAGATCCTAGGCATCTTCTCAGTCTCTTCTGATAAGGATCCACATTGTTTTGACTAATGTCAGTATTAACATCCTAATGAATTTCTAAACAGACTCTTGGCCTCTGGACTCTCAGCAGTTCCATCCCCTGAATCCTGCCTCAACTACCCCAACCCCCTCTCTATATAGCAAGGAGTTCTTCCCCCAGTGCTGGCCTACTCCTTTACTGAGCCAACCCACTTCCAAAATAAACATTTTTGGATATTTGAAGAATTTCTCTGGGTCTCTCCTTTCCATACTCCCAAACCAAACCCCAAATCCCCGAAATCTTTGGGGGGAACCTAACAGTAATAAAGTCAAAATAGCCTTTTTAAAGATAAAAATTAGAACACGAGAGAGGGAAACATGGATTTAAACCCATTACTGAAAATTAAGAATGATGTTCTTAAGCATAAATGAGTTTTACTCACCAGGAGGTTACAATTTAAATAAGAGATTTTTACTGCTTTGTGTTTACATTACAGAGGGCAGGTTCTGTTTAAAAGATGATCCTTAAAAGCTCTTTGAGGATTTAAATTCAATTTCATTAGTTTGGTATTTAAAATTTAGGGTCCTGTTTTCAGGGCAATAGACATCTCCCTCTAATCTGTACTGTCACCTAGCGTTGTTACAGAAAAATACCAATATTTTTCTTTCTTAGGGTTTCTGGGTCAACTTCTCTTTGTTTTTTAGGAGAATCCAACAAAGAATCCATGGAGCACAGATAGCTGATTTCCCATATCTACAGAAAAATAAACAGAACAATACTTTACAGGTATCCTCATAGAAGGAAGGGTAGTGTCCCACCATTTTCCTGTGTTTTTTCCCCTTTGGTGTTTCCCCATTTTTGGGTATCTTCAGATTTGAGAATTCCTTGGGCATCCTCCCCAAATCCTCCCTTACCCTGGGAGCCATGAGTGAGGCTCTGACTCTGGTTCTTCCTTTCCAAGGACTGGGCTTGACCTCCCTACTAAACCCGTTCTGACGCCCGCAGCCTGTAGATACACTTTGTACCCCATGAGCGTTCTGCTGAGGGAGCCAGTGAAGTGTTCCCCCTCCCATTTGCATTCCTTGAACCTGCTGCCTTTCATTATACCTCTTCCACAAACATTCCTCTAGACTTTCTCACTACCTGAAAAATTCCTTCAAATCTTATCTCTATTTCATTCTTGAGCAGTCCTCTTACCTAAAGACAAAATTACTTTCTGTCAGGACCCCCACAAGAGCAAGCCTTAAGCCAGGGATCAAAGTTCGGAAATCAGGGCAGTAAATTGTCCCTGGTGCCACCCAGCCGAGCAAAGGAATGCAATCCTTCAAATCCATAAGGAAAGTCCATGGGCAAGTCTGACATGTGGGATGTGTTCCACATGTAATACATGACAAGGACAGACCCTCTGCAAAGGGATGATGCTGGTTGAAGACGCCCACCAATAACTTCAAAGGACAATTTCACCGGGCCCAATCACCTGGCCTGACGACCCTCTCTCCATCCTCCTTCCTCTGGACCTCCCTTGGTCGGCTCCATTCCTTTACCCTCTAATTAAATCTCTGCTTGCTCACTCACCTAACTTTGTCACAGGTTCTTTGAGTGGCCTGAAACCCACACTTCCCTTAATACTTTCTTTCTTACCGAAAAAGAAAAACTCATTTCCTTCATGGCCTCATTTAGAAAACACATCCATTTGCTTTTACTTCCAAACCCTAAACCCTTGCAGTTCCCTCTAGCGGCTTGAAAAGAAAAAAAAAAAAAGACCAATTAAAAAAAACCATGCTTCTCCATCCCAGAGTAACCACTGTATAGTTTAAACCTACATTTCAAAGGGTCTGCTTCTTCCCAGAGTATGATCCTGTAGTACTGCCGACCACACCGTGTAGCTGCTTTCTTACCTAAGCTGGCTTGCTAAACCAAGACAAGATGGATCCAGGAATTGACCCATAATCGTGTTCCTTTGTTCTCTACCATCTTTGCCATGTGGAACGCATTTCTTTTGTCTTGGAATTGCACATGCACATTCCACCTTCACTCTGGTTATGGGCAAAGGACTCCAGTTCTAACCATTTCTCTCTCTAATCCTGCCCCGGCAAAACAGATCCAACTCTCAAATCTCCAGCCTTCTAAAAAAGGTGTGACCCATCCAGCACCCTCCATTGACCCTCAGAGCAAAGAAAGCCTGCTTTTTCTTCATTCCCCAGGTTGCAGACTTCTGAGAGGAAGGGGTATTTTAGGAAGGAGTCTGTGAAAGAGATACAACAGACAATGGGAAAAAAGAGGGTAGGGGCTGGGTCTCTGATCTTGCAGTCAAAATTTCCATGCTGGCTAGCTGGTTTCTCTAAGCAAATACAGAAATTTGCTGAGCTGTGTACCTACCTTCAAAGACAGAGAGAGTCAGGAGAGCAGCCTGAGGTACAGAAAGAGCAAAATTTACACAGGGCGCTTGCAGAAAAGAGATGAGACTTTACCGGAGCAATTAGCCCCGGTGAGAGAAGAAAGGGTTTTCCAGGACGCCTTTTATCTTCCCCTCTGGAGTGCCATGTAATATATTACCATGAAGATCTTGGGGTCTTATTCCAGGATTCTTGTGAGTCCAGGAGATTTTGTCAGGCCCGGCTGCTCAGGGAACAAAGAAGGTAACTCAGCCAGTTGAAAACAAAAGCAAGTGAGATTTATTGAAGATAGTATACCCTTTAAGAGACAGAATAAGGCCAGACCATATTCTGAGAGGTAAATAGGCCTGTTTTATTTTTAATAGTTTTATTGAAAGAACATTGCATCATAACATTATATAAGTTTGGGGTGTGTGTCAGAGTGAATCCACATCTGTACATAGTAAATTAAATTAATCCTCGTTTCAGGTCTTCCTTCATTATACAGTTTGATCCCCTCTATCTGATTTGCCTGTCTCCCTCCCCTTTCCCTTCCTGCAGCCATTAATTTTCTTTTATTGACTAAAGATCAATTTTTGTTTAGGCTGCTCTCCTGACTTCTAGATCCATCCATGTTGATTCAAATGACAGGAGTTCATGTCCTCTAAGGGCTGTGTAGTAATCCATTGTATATACGTACCACATCTTCTTTATCCATTCATCTGATGTTGGGCACTTAGGTAGTTTCCGGTTCTTAGCTATTGTGAATAGGGTTACAATAAACATGGGGGTGCATAGATCTCTGTGGGTGAGTGTTTTTGTATCTTTTTGCTAAGTATCCAAAAGTGGGATGATGGGATCATATGAGATTTCCATCTTTAATTTTTTGAGACATCCCCATATTTTTCCTTAGGGGTTATACCAATTTACATTTCCACAAACAGTGTAACAGTGTTCCCTTTTCTCCATATCCTCACCAATATTCATTGTTTCCAGACTTTTAGATAATAGCCAGTCTCTCAGATGTAAGGTGATATCTCATTGTTGTTTTGTTTTGCATATCCCTTATAGCCAGCCAATAGGAACATCTTTTCATGTACCTGTTGTTCATCTGTATATCCTCTTTGGAAAAATGTCTCTCCAATTCCTCTTTCCATTTTTTGGTTGGATTGCCTATTTTTCTGTTATTAAGTTTTATGAGTTCTTTGTATATTTTGGATACACAGTAATAAGGAAGGAAAATATCTTGTCCTAATTAGTAGGTTGTCTTTCTGTTTTGGTGATGTTTTCTTTGCTGTGAAGAAGCTTTTTAGTATGGTATAGTCTCAGTTGTTTATGTTTCTTTTTGTTTCCTTTGATGCTGGATTTGAATCCCCAAAGACCTCTATAAGGCTAATGTAATGGAAAGTCTTTCATATGTTGTCTTCCAAAAATTTTATGGTTTCTGATCTTATGTACAAGTCTCTAATCCATTTTGAGTTAATTTTTGTGAATGGCGTTAGAGAATAATCTAGCTTCAAATTTTACATGTGGCTACCTAGTTTTCCCAACACCGACTTTTATTGAAGCGACTTTTCTTTCTCCACTGTATTCTTTTGGCTCCTATGTTATAAATTAACTGACTGTATGTGTGTGAGTCAATTTTCGGTGATTCAGTTCTATCCATCGATTTGTGCCTCTGTCATTATTCCAGTATCATGCCCCTTTGGTCACTATCACTTTGTAGGCTAGCTCAATGTCTGGGAGTGTAATCCTCAGATTTGTTCTTTTTTTCTCATAATTGCTTTGGCTATTTGGGATCTTTTGTTGTTCCATACAGATTTTTAAGATTTTTTTGTTCTATTTTCTGGAAACAAGCCCATGAGATTTTAATGGTAATTGCATTAAATCTGTAAGATGACCATTTTAGGTAAGATGACCAGTTTAACAATGTTGGTTCTTTCCAGCCATGAGCAGGGGATGTCTTTCCATTTATTTGTATCTTCCTCTATTTCTTTTAAGAAGGACTTGTGGTTTTCTGGTACAGGTCTTTAACCTCTATTAAGTAAAATCCAAGATATTTGATTCTTTTTACTTCTATTTAAAAAAGTGTAGTTTCCTTAATTTCATTTCCTTCTAGCATGTTATTTGTGTATAAAAATACAACGTGCATTGATTTAGTAGCCTGTAACTTTACTGTATTTGTTGATCAGTTCTAGTAGTTTTTCACAGAGTTTTTCGGATTTTCAGCATATGTAATCATGTTATCTGCAAATAATGATAGTTTTACTTCCTCCTTTCCAATTTGGATTCCTTTTATTTCTTTTTCTTGCCTAATTGCTCTGTCTAAGACCTTTAGTACAATGTTAAATAGCAGTGGTGAGAGTGCACAGCCTTGTATTGTTAGCCAATACTTTTTTCTTCAAAATTATTTGTTTACATGCTTTCTTAAAATTTACATGCATTTCAAAACATAAAATTGAACAATGGTGGATATATGGACATTTTATGTTATCGTTATATATATATGTTTATAGTTATATACTATATATAAATCTGCATCATAGGCTTATCGTAAATAAGATTGTGCATGCTAAGTTCTTGAATAGGTCCCAGAGAACAATCACAAGCAAAGAAATTGAAGAGGTAATAAAAAAATCTCCCTGAAAACAAAAGCCCAGAACTGGGTGACTTTTCCAAATAGTTCAACCAAATCTTCAGAGAAGAATTAATACCCACTCTACTCTAACTCTTCCAAAATATTGAAGAACAGGGAACACTCCCAAAAACTCTCCATAAGGTCAACATCACACTGATACCAAAAGCAAAAAAAGAGGTCACCAAGAAAGAAAACTACAGACCAACATCTCTAATGAATGCAGATGAGTAGGTGTAATAGACTTGTTTTTAAGTGGGTTTTCTTTACATTTTAATAACATTTTTTAGTATTTTTTGTAGAACTGGTTTTGTGGTGATAAATTCCTTTTAACTTTTGCTTATTGGAAAACATTTTTATCATTCCCTCAGTTCTGAATGATAATCTCACAGGGTATCGTATCTTAGGTTGAAAATCCTTTTCTTTCAGCCTTTTGAATATATCATGCCATTTTCTCCTGGCCTGCAGAGTTTCAGTTGAGAAATCTTCTGACAACCTTTGTATGTATGAAATCTGCTGGTTACTCCTTTGTATGTGACTCATTTTCCTCTGGATGCTTTTGAGATTCTTTATCTTGTGTTTTTGGCATTTTGATGACAATGTCATCAAATGTCTAGGTGTAAGTGTGATTTGGTTTCTTTTATTAGGGACTCTTGGAGTTTCCTGGGTCTGGAGGCTTGTTTCATTCTTCAGTTGGGAAAATTTTTAGCTATTATTTCTTCAAATACAGTTTCTACCCCCACCCCCTTTTTTTTTTCTTCTCCTCTGGGACCTCTATAAAGAAAATGTTGTTTCCTTTGATATTACCCCATAGGTCTTGAATATTGTCTTTATTTCTTTGCATTCTTTTAACTCTTTGCTGGTTTGCTTGAGTGCATTCCTCTGCCCTATCTTCTAGCTCACTGATTCTGTTGGAGGCTTCATTCATCTATGCTCGAGTCCCTCTATAGAATTCTTTAGGCCAGCTATTGTGTTCTTTGTTTCTTTGACATCTGCTTTGAGCTGCTTCATTTCTTTTTGTTGTTGTTCTCCTTTTCTTCCTCTAGTGTTTTTTATTTTTTTATTTTTTTATTTTCATGAGTATGTTTATCACTGTTGCCCTAAATTCATCCTCTGGTAGTTTGCAGATGTCTGTTGCTTTCAGAATTTCCCCTGGGTTTTTGATTGGATCCATCATTTCACATATATTTCTCTGTGTCTTTGTTCTATTTGGCATTCTATTTAGGTTTCTGTGAATTAGGTTTTCCTACAGTGATGGCCTTGTGTAGGGTATTGACTTGTGCCAAGTAAGCCTGGATCTTGATTTGGACACTGGGATTTCTTGATTTTATGGCATCACACTGGTTGAATTTGTTAAAGTTCTTATGTGGGCCCTCTGTTGCTGCCCAGAAGTTCAGTTATGAGGTTGGAGTTTGTGTGGAGGATGTAGGGCCTTCCCGCAGTGTCCCAGCTCCCAGCCGCAATGACCACCTTGCTGTTGGCCCATAATCAGCAATCAGGCTGCAGTTTTATCTCTGCCCACAAGGTGGTATCAGTACGTATCATTGACAGTTTCTCTGGGAGACTCTCCTCTTCCTTTAAGACTGAGGGAGGGATTTCCAGTGGGTGGGTTCTGTGACTCCAGAGTGATGTGGTGGGATGGAATGGGAATGGGAGAGACCCCCTCGTTTCTTTCTGGTTATGGAGGTGCCTGGAGTAATTTCTCACCAGGCCTCCCATTCAAATGGGGCCACTGGTGCCTCTTCCACCTTGTGCCTAGACCCTCTCTCCAGGTCCTGTGTCTGGGTCCTGCTGGTGGACTCTGCTGCTTTTGAAATCCCTGGGAGGGCAGGTTCCTCCTGTAGTTCTACAACCTCCTTCGTGGTGGAAATCCCAAGTCAAGTCTGCGGTGTGCACTCACCACAGATGTTTTTACCTACCCTTTGCTGTCGCGATTGCTGCCTTGTCTCTACAGGCTCTGCCTGATTTTCCTCAGTGTTTGTTTCTGAAAAATAGGTGAATTCCTAGTTGCTTTGTGGGGAGGACATGAGTCTCACTTCTACCAGGTCACCATCTTGACCAAAGTCCTGTTAGCCAATACTTTAACTTACTTTGTATATAGTGAGAACTGGGATCATATTCTAAATAATTTTGTCTCCTGGTCTTGTGAGCATTTTCTTTTGACACCAAATGCTTTTTAAAAGCATGGTTTTAATAGTCATGCAGTATTTCTTCTAAGTATTCGTCATAGAAAGTGAATCCTGTATTGTTGGATATTTAAGTTCTGGAAATTTCACCCTAAAACTAATGCTGTAGAAATAAGCCCTTAAATTTTTCTCAGAATCTGATTATTTCTTTAAGAAATCTTCAGAAGTCAGAATTTATCATATACATTTCAAAAATGATTAATATTTTCAAGGTTCCTGATCTATGTGAGCTCTAGCTCATTATTGCTAAACTCAAGCATCTAGATTTCTTGCGGGGAAAGGTGTCAACTGGTGAAATACTGAATTGAAAATTTACTCTGGTAAGAAAAACAAGTCGACTTCATGTAAGATCTCAAACTAGGTTTTGTTTGTTTTGAGACGTCACCTGAACAACTCTTTGCTGTAATACATAGATCAGGATTATTTCTTTATGCAAATGGGGAATCTGAAGTCCTTGACTCCTGCCTTCCCTCTTAATTCCAGCAATGATGTGGCCTCAGATGTGAGTGTGGCCTGGGTTAGTGGTGATGAGTTTATCCATTTATCATCCCTCCATCCTTTGTTCCTTCCTTCCTTTGCTCCATCCATCCACCTATCCATCCATCTATCCATCCATCCATGTAGTTATCAGATATTTATGAAGTACCTCGATCCTTTGTTCCTTCCTTCCTTTGCTCCATCCATCCACCTATCCATCCATCCATCCATCCATCCATCCATGTAGTCATCAGATATTTATGAAGTACGTATGTGTACCAGGAACCAGGAAAACATCAATGAGCCATGATCTCTCCCCAGATGATTTGTAGTCAGAGATAGGCACAGAATAATTAAACAGACCTTACAATAATTAATGACAAATTATTCTAAATGTTTTGAAAGAAATGAAGTGTTGAGATGGAAATTGTAGAGGGACTTTCAGATGAGGTGATTTCTAAGTTGACTTAAAAAATAAGAAACTACTCTATGCAGGGTAGTGGAGAAGAAGAGGGAGAATAATGTGTGCAAGTCTCCATGAGGGACGATCACAGTGTGTTTGAACCTCTTGAAGCCCTGTGTCTGTGAGCAGGATGGTGAGGTTAAGAGTGAGGAGAGGAGACTGGAGGGCTAGCCCGATGGGATGATGTGAAGATCATGGGTTTTCTTCTGAGTTTATTGGGAAGCCATTGGAGGATTTTAACCAGGATTTGACATAATTCCTTTTTTTTTTTTTTAAGGAAAGGTGCAGGCAGGAATGAAGGCAAATAGGCAGACAAGAAGAGAGAGGCGGGAGTAGAATTTTATTTTTTATTTCAATTTTTAATTGTTTTCACAGGTTATCTTCCCCCACGAACTGGGACTTGAAACCAGGGATTTATGGCCTGCATCCTTCTGAGGTGATTGACCTAATTGTTGCTCCACCAGGGTACATCTCCATTTATGTTTTGAAAAGTCTTTTCTGACTGCTATGAGGACTCTAAACTGGAGGAACAGAGTAGGAGTAGGTCACCTATTAAAGTCATGGGAGGGGAATGAGGGACTTCCATGACTGGTGGGAGAAGCTCTCTCATGCCTGGGTAGATTATTCCTGCTGAGGGGCAAGCCAAGGCCTGTCCAGTTTTCTTCAAGGTCCTGAGAAATCTTTCAACCACATTGTACTCAGTACCAGTCATGCAGGGCTTAATGATACTTTGGTCAATGATGGACCAAATATATGACAGCTGTGTAGGTTACCTAGGTGTGCAGTAGATGTGTGTAGGTGCCCTCTGTGACCTTCACACAATGACGAAATTGTCTTACAACAAATGTCTCAGAACATATCCCTGCTGTTAAACAAAGCACCACCGTATCTACCATAAGCTGGGTCTGTGCTCACACACAAAATTCTGGGACTGAGGTAAGGATTCAATTCCTCGCTGGGAAAGTGTCTTCCAGTCTCCACATTATCATAGGTATGTCACAGGCGCACCAGGGTTGGGAGACTTTGCCAGACCAAAGTGCAGGGCGGTCTTGCCTTCTTGCCCAAAGGCCTTTCCCTTCAAGGCTGAGTTTGTGGTTCATATTTGTAAAATAGGTCAGGGAATCAAGTAAAGAAACCACAGCATGGTTTTCTCCTCCAGGATGGGGACACTGCACCAGACCCACAGGGGTCCCTCCATGACTCAGGCTGCGTGGTGGACAAGAGAGCTCCCCACCCCCACCTCCTTCAGTTCCAGAGACCAGCTGGGATTACCAGGGTGCTGATTGCTTGTTCACCCCAAGACTGAGGCTATTAGGGGCCTGCATCCTGCCTATGGTGGGGATTTTATCACAACTCAAAATTTCTCTCCATCTACCTTTTTCTGGGGTCAAGCCTGACTTGCCGTGGGCTTCGGCAGGTGCCCAGATGTTGAGGGTGCACTTGTTTACGTTGCCACCTTGGAAATCTTCGAATGGGTTACCTTTCTGACTGCAAATCCTCTGATGCCCACCCTTTCTCTGCTTCTTGCCCTGCCTGCTGAGGTGTGGCTGTCTCAGGCTGTCCTACATCCTAGCTTGGAGGTCTAGCTGCTTCTTTGAAACCCTTTTCTCTGTATTGAGGGCCTCCCAAATATCTCTGGGATCCTATGGTTCCCCCATTGATTAGGAACCCCGAGATTTTTTTTTCCTGCTTCCTTCTTCTTCCTCCTCCTTTTCCTGTGTGTGCAGACTCCCCATGTCCTTTCTATATCCCATCTGCCGAGGACCAGGGCCTTTGGAGTTCAAGACCTTTCTGCATTTTCTGAGGAACTTCCCTTTCCAGAGACACTGAATTCAGCATTCAGAATACGTCCAAGGGGAAAAAAGTACTATCAGGAGAAAACCCTTTCCTTTAAAAATTTCATGACAGCCTTGCCACTTCCCAGAACCCCTTGGTAAAGTCAGACCCAAACTCCTTTCAAGCAAGACTCATCTTTATTGCAACAGAGATTTTCCATGGTGACACTATCCACTCTTCTCTCGAGGACATGGAGCGCTTGTGACCGAGGGCAGGATTGCATTGCTATGAAGCAGCTAGTCCTTTGCAACAACCAGCTGCATGTACTCCTGTGGAGAGAAGCAGAGCTGCACCCCATTTGTCCATTTCCCATAAAACTAGCTCTTCCTGAGGCTACCCCTGCCACTCCCCAAAGGGGCTGTGTGTGTCCTAAGAACACACCTCCTTCAGCTTCAAGAAGGTAGTCAGGGACCTACTGGACAAGGGGAGAGAGCAGAGGGCAAGAAGCGTTTGGGGAATGTTTATGAGGGAAAGAATGGACCAATCTTTGACGCTCTTCCTGAAACGCCTATGTATCAAGGGTTCTCTGACATTTCTGACACCAGGGTTCACAGCTCACGCACCTAGAGCATCCCACACGTTCCCACCCACTGTGCTCACACCTCGGCCGGACCTGACCATGCTGCTGCAATCCATTTGCTTCTACACAATTTTCTCCACCAGAATGGGAGCTCCCGGAGGGTTCGAGGACTGGATCTAATTCATTTCTTTGTCCCAGCATCACCTAGTACAGGGCCAGGCACAGAGCAACCGGTGACCTAGACTGACTGGCTGAACGAGTGACAGTGAGTCAATGAGGGCGGCCACCTAAGGAGGTGCGGACTGTGCACCCCACTCCCCACCTCTGTGGCGCAGAGCGCCCTGCGTTGTGTGGTGAGTCACCTGCACAGCAGCCGGTTAGACACGAATCAGCGAGTGGGCCTATTAGCCCGCCCCCCATGCTGTTGCCTGTATAGATCTGCTTGTGAGACAGCTGCAGCGGCCGGTCAAGGCTCTGGCTGGGCCCTGAGTTTGCTCTTTTGGCAGTTGGAGTGAGGGGGCCCCAGCCTCCGTGGCCCACCTTGTCAGGGCTTGTAGCCATTCTGGAGCAGCTCCAGTCCCTTGAGTAGCAATTCAGCCTCTACCTTCCAGGGTTACCCTGCGCAGACCCTTCCCAGGCTACCCAGTGTTGAGTCCAGAGGCAGGGTCTAGCGGGTGGGTATGGGAGTAGTACAGGCCAGGAGCTACTTTTTTCTTTTTGTTTTTAAAGGGGCAGGGGTCTTACCAGACAAGCTGCCACTGTCATCTCCCATCTGCTCTATTCAGTTACTTCTGGTTTTTGAAAGTGGGTTTCTAGGGTCTCCTAAATGTCATGACTGGGAGCTGGGAGTCTTGGATCCAGGGTTGGGCATGGTGGAGGCTATTGAAGCTCAAGCTTTACATCTGGGATAGTGGGTCCCATTCTGTCGAGTGCTGGCCTAGGACTTGGTGAAATCAGTGGCCCCAACAGATCTTTGCCTTTGTAATAGTCTTGAAGCTCAAGATTTATATCTGGGATAGTGGGTCCCATTCTGTCGAGTGCTGGCTTAGGACTTGGTGAAATCAGTGGCCCCAACAGATCTTTGTCTTTGTAACAGGGAAGCCTCAGTTGCAGCTCCCTGGGGGAACTATCGTTATCTCCATTTTACAGATAGAGACAGTAGGTTCAGAGGGTATCAGTGGCGTGGCCAGGGTCACATAGTCAAGAGGTTCTGTCTGATTCCTTTTGCTTCACCCCTCAGTTCTCTTGTGCAGCTGTTTAAGAGTGGGCGTCTTTGAAAGGCAGCAAACAAAGTGAAGGGTTCTACCCCTCCCACCAACCCCCAGCAACCTCTGCTCAGGTTTGCCCCCAGGAGGAAGGGAGGAAGGTCCAGAGGCAGGGCAGCTCCAGGGCAGACTGAGAGCTGGTGAGCTCCCTGGGCACTCCCCACCTCCACTGCTCTTCCTCTGCTGGTTTTGTCTGCTCACCACTGGTGGCCACCTCTTGCCTCCCAGAAGCTGAGCCAGCCAGGGTCTGCCCTGCCTCCCACCCTCTGGCGTTCACAGAGAACAGGTGCCAGAGTCAATAGCCCTGTTCTGGGAATCAGACACCTGAGATCTAGAGTGGTGGATGGTCTGGACTAAGGGGTACAGGCTTTGAAGTCAGATGAACCCCAGGTGGCATACCAACTCTGCTGCCCTGGGCAAGTTGCTCTGCCTCTCTGAGCTTTGGGCCTGTCATTCATAAAATGGGAAAAACAATAACATCAGCCCCACAGAGCACAGTCACCTGTGCATGGCATTGATGCTCCCAGTGAGCCTAAGATCTGACTCCTTGAGGAATTCATGCAGCCCCTGGGAGCCACAGATTCCTTGTCTGTAGAGGGGGCAGTACAGCTAGGATGGCTGAGAGGGATCAGTGAGATAAGAGAGGTGCAGGGCTGTCGCATGGAGTGCTTCCCTGTACCTCCACCCTCCCCTGCCCCGGAGCCTCAGCTTCTGCCTCTGTAGGAGGGGGACAAGGCACCTGTAAGGCCCCAAGGCCCTTCTTGTTCTGATCCCCATGTGCCACAGAAAGTTCCTTTTCCCAGCATTTACCTTGGATAACACCACTTCGGCCTGGTTGAAGTCTATGCCCTTGATGTTGGGCAGTGGAAGGGCAATCCTCTCTGCAAAAAGGGGTGGGGCAGAGGTGTCTGTGGGCGCAGGGACAGGGCAGTTTGGGGCCAGGCCAGTTGACCCCCCACTGCTCAGAACAGGGAAGGGAGCGTGTGCCCCCTGTCCTCCTTCCCCTTCCTCAGGGGCACCATCTCCAGCCATCCTCAGGCAGCTCTATCCAGAAAGCCAAGTCTCTGAATGGCTGCACTACCCATTTAGTAAAAACATCTTAAAGGAATTTCTTTGTAAATCTCTTCATAACTATAATTACGTTCTTATGAAGAAATTCTTCTTAGCAGCTCTCTGTGCATTCAGTTTGTGGAAAGACGTTTTTTGAGTTCATTAATGAATTTATCCTTGTTTCATTGAGGGAAATGGCTGAACATGCCATCCATGCCTGGAATACTAAAATGATGGCAGAACCAGAAGAGGTCTGAAGAATAGGCCCTAGAAAGAAGTTAGTGTAAACTGAAAAATGAAACTTAAAACACTAGAAATTTGGTTATGTCCATAAAATACAGAAAAGAAGGAAAATATTCATGAAGATACTCATTTATCGAATATATAAAAAATAGTCCTCAAAGCAAATTTTTGGTGAACGCTCACAGTTTACCAAGGTGTGCTGAGTTTTCAGTGGTGAAATGTAAGAGAAGTGGTCGCTTTGCAAATTGAGTTTCAAATAACTGTCCAGCCAGTCGTTGGCAAACCGAGCTTCAAGTCTTCACCTTGAAGACCCGACCTAAGTCCTCTTGCTCCCTCCTCTGCACAAACCAGCACTAATCCGACCTCATCTCTCCGTCATCTCTGGGATCAGGGAGTCTGACACCCCTTTGCTGGACTAAGAACTTTGTTCTGGGTCTGTTAGGTAGGGGGTGAAATGGAGGAAGAGAGACAGATGCTTCTGGTCTTCCGTCTCTCCTCTGATTTTGCAGAGGCTGCTCCTTAACCTCCCGGCAGCCAGCCTCTCAGCCCCGCTCCTTGTAATTTTCTCTGTGTTGGGACCTGACGCCCCTGCTTGCTACACAGGCCTTCACGAGCCAGTCCTGCCAAGTCTCACCTTCAGGCCACTGCCTCTAGTCAACCTTTCTGGATTTCTTGAGTGCCTTTGACCATGGTCTTTTGCTCCCTGTCACAGAGCTGTGGACAGGTCTGCGACGTGAGTAGCAGCGGCTGACACTGAACAACCCACTGGCCTGTGTGTTCAGATCCTGTCGGGCTGTGTAGGCTTCTGCCCCAGGCCTCGCCTCTGGGTCATCTCGACCCTCATCACGACTAGCGTCTCAGGTCTAGCATCTCAGGTGCACTTAGTGAGTGAGCTTCCCATGGTTGACACTGGCAAGGGTGGAACTGTTTCTTCCCATCCCTTCACCCCATCCAAGGTTCAGTTGCAGTCTGGCATCTGGACTCTCGCTGGTTGCTTTGCTGGGCCTTCTGTAACAACCCTCGCCCACCCTCAATTGGTCTCTCTTCTCAAACACAGATTTGCTCTTGTCATGGCCAGAATCTTCCCTGGCTTCCGTGATCAAACCCTTCACCATGGTTGGCATTTGAGCTCCCACTTGCTCCTTTAGCCTCATGCTGCAGTCCTAATACTGTGAGTTAAATCACAAAGAAAAGCCTCTTTTGGGGAAGCAAAAAAATCAGGATTCTGGGTTCATCTCTCCCAGAGGCTTGCTGTATGACTCTGGGTTAAGTCATTTAATGAGGCTGTGCCAGGTGATTTCTCAAAGGTGAGTAAGGTCTGAACTATTTATCTGGCATGTCTCTGGTGCGGGAGGCCCTGGACAAGGTGCTGGAGACACAATGAGAAACAAAGACTGGAATCCCTGCCCTGGGGCAGCTCATGGGCATGAAGGGAAACACAGTGGTGCTCACCAGTGTAAAGAAACAGAATCTTCAGAAACTTCGAGACCGAAGTCTCCAGGTCAGTTTTCTGCAATAGACGAAAGAGGAACAAGAGCTCACTTCAGATGGGTTGGCAGTCTCTGCACACAGGTAGGGGGCCCCTATTGTACAGGCGCCTGTAGATCAGGAGTAATCTGGGGACTCTCCATCTAAAAGGGCATCGGAGCCAGATGACCAAATTAGTGAAGGAACTTGGAAACGCTGAGGGATCTTGTGATTTCGTGACATACAAGAAATATACATTTCATCGTTCAGATATCCAAAATATATTTGGTCTTCATCCACAGTTCCTGACTCAAAACTGAAAAAAACCTTGGGATTTCCCAAGTGCTAAAGAGTACTAAAGGTGGCTCTTGTTATGGTAATGAGTTAACTTTTGGGGAGCGGCCTCAGGATGGGAGCTGATGGCCACAGAAATCAGTCTTGTGATTAGAGGGTTGGAACTGCCAGTCCCACAATCCAACCCCAGGGAGGGCAGAGGTGCTAGAGGTTGAGCAACTGCTAATAGCCAGTGTCTAAGTGATGAAGCCTCCATAAAAGCCACAGAGGAGGGGCTTTGGACAGCATTCAAGTTGGGAAACATGTGGAATTTGGGGAGACTGGCAATCCTGGAGAGGGCATGGGAGCTCGTTGCCTTTCCGCATACCTTGCCCTATGTATCTCTTCCATCAGGGTGATCCTCAGTTGTAGTGTTGGTAATAAATCAGTGATCTAGTGAGTAAACAGGCTTCCTGAGCCCTAGTGAGTTAACTGAACCCGAGGAGCGAATCCTGGGACCTCTGGCCTCTAGCAGTTGTCAGAGGCACAGGTGTCTTGTGACTGTCTGAGGCGGAGGGCAGTTCTGGGAAACTGAGCTCTTCACCTGTGGAATCTCTAGGATACACTGGGACGGTAATTGTGGTGTGTTTTCAGGTTCGTGTTCCCGTTGTTTCTCCATGCTGCCAGATTAGGGCGGAACACGAAGCTCACAGTCCCTCGGAAGCGGAGAGTGGGGGTGTCCCCGGGTGGGGAAACGGGGGAGCTGCTGTATGACAGGCAGGGGCCGTGACAAGCTCTTCCTGTGCAGGAGCAAGAACCGCCCCTAGGGGAAGAGATCATGTGCTTCCCCCTGGACTCATCGACAGTGCGGTCGCTGCCCCAGGGGGCGCAGGCCAGCACCCTACGTACAGCAGGAGCCCTGCAGGGAACGTGCACCCGGCACGGGTGGCTTAGGAGACTAGAACGCAGTGCTGGGAAGCCCAGGGTGGTGGTGGTGGGGACCTGGTGGGCATGCAAACTGCGAAGGGTCTCCCGGAAGAGGCTGTTTTCAACCTGGAAAGAAGGAGGTGCCTGTAAAAATCCCGTGTCATCTTGGGCGCTTCTTTCACTTGGTCCCCACCTCTACTCCACCGAAAACCCTGTCAGCTTTGCTTGAGGAGCAGGTCCTGCACCAGGCCCTCCCGGCCTCTCTCCTACTGCCCTCTTGCTGACTCCCTGCCTCTACCTCAGCCTTCTCCAGCTTGTTTCCCCTGCTCAGAACCCCCTCTCTTGGCTTCCGGCCACACAATCCTCCACTAGGGGGTCCTACTCTTTGACCTCCTGTCATCCCTTGGCTCCACACCCCACTTCTAACCTCCCCTCAGCACACCCTCCCTGCCCTCAGGCCTCTGGTCCTGTTTCCAGAATCCCCACAGCTCCCTCCCTCTCTCCTTCCTGTCTGCTGAGGAACTCACCTTCTCAGCGAGGCCTTCCTGACCTTTTCAGTGTTACCCCAACCCGCACTCCCAATCCCTCCCCGTCTCCTCTGCTTCCCTGGAATCATCACCACCTACACACAGTGCACTTGACCTTGCCATCTGGCCTCACCCTGCCAGAATGTGACCTCCACCAGGGCAGTGCGCTTTGTTTCAGTCACTGACACGTCCCAGCTACCAGATAATCTGGGCACAGAGTAGGCCCTCAGGAAGCAGTTACTAAATGTGCGGAAGAAGGAAAGGGACACATTTCAGCCCTAGAGCTGCCACCACTCCTGTGGGAAGTGGGGCTCCAGGACAAGAGGAGATCAGTGACAGAGAGCAAGTGAGGCTTTCAGCCCCTGTGCCAATGACTCAGGACCTGCCGGTGGGTCCTTTGGGGCCAAGGAGCAAGACTCACCTGCTTTGTGAGGTCACTGGGACAAGGGTCCAGGATGAGCGTGGTGCTGCCAGAGAAAAGAGAGCACCTTTTAGGTCATGGCAGCAAATGGCAGTATGGGGGTGCCGTGTTCAGCAGGGGTGAGTCACAGCACCCCTCCTCCCTGCTCCCCTCCCTTCTGTACATCATTGTGGAGCTGCTGGCAAGCACAGAAACTCGTTTTCTACAACCACATCATCTCTCCCGTCTCTCTCTCTCGTGTCATCTTGTATCTTCTTGAACATTCAAAACCAAAATAATTACCTTTTGGGAATGAACTGGAATTTCAATTGATGATCTTCCAAGAAAATTGCAGCCTTTGAAATGAGTTTCTATGAGGAATTTAAATTAGGTCAAGAGACGAATTTAGTTCCCAGCCAGAGGATTTTCTTCCCTCCCCATTGCACGCCATGAATGCTTGTCCAGGGCTGGCTCCCTGTCCTCTCCTCCCACCCCAGCTGCTGGCTCATGTGTTCGGACCCTGCATGGGAGGCTATTGCTATGAGAGAGGGCGGCGCTGGGAGCCGCTGCTCTTGGAGGGCAGGAGAGGCAGGGCTGCGTACGTGGGGGCCGGGCTCAGTGCGGTGGAGGGAAAACCTGTTGCTGGGTCACTATATCCATAGAGTCACTGTTGCTGGAAACCAACCCCTTGGTTTTGAGGGGTTGTCTGTAGGCCTCCATAACTCACAGTCAACATAGAAACCAGAAACAGGACTTTCACCACTGGCCAGATTGGCTTGTTTCGAAAGAACACAGAATCACGCCAACTAAGATCCCCAGATACTATTGTCTATGTAGGATGCTGCTGGGCTCACCACTGGTGGGACAGCCCTTCTGTTCCCTTATCTGAGGCACCATTTCAGTTTGAAGGCCTGTGCAGGGGGCTGAGAATAGAGAAGTTGAAACTACCTTTGGCGGGGCGGTAGGTCCCCAGAATCCCTGCAGGCGAGGCCCTCCTAACTTCTCTCATTGCTAGCATCACTTCTCTCTTGGGGTTTCGAGAAACACATACACGAAGCCCTTCCACAACTCTGTTTCTTGGATCTTTCTCCTGGCTTTGAGGAGGAGGGATTCTGATGCAGACATGCCCAGGAGAAATAGTCAATAGACTTCTCAACTACCCTGCAAGGGCACTGAGCCAAAACCTTTCAGTTTGCCAAAAGGAGGTCCCTGGGGAGAGCCCCAGGGGCTGAACTGAGAAGAGCAAAGTATTTTAATTTTAACATCAGGTACAGCTAGTCAGGTGTGGGCTGATTGAATATTAGTGTAAGACACTGGGTTCAGGTTTGCTACTCCCGACCTGTTATTTTTCCCTCAGGCGAACCCAGGCCCCTGGGAGAACAAAGACTTTGGAGTCTTACTCACCCAGGAAACTGAGTAGGTGTTGTCGCTGGGCCCCAGCAGGGCCAGCAGGCCTGGCTGGCTGACTCTGGCTGTGTGTCTGTCAAACTGAACGGTGGGAGGAGCAGAGGTGCTGATGGTCAGCCCCGCATTCCCTCTGGACTGATTAGAAGCCTGAATGAGGTTAAAGCAGAAACGGTGCGGTGCGGGCAGGGGCAGAAGATGGAGGGAGGAGTGTAAGACCATCGAGGAGTCAGGGTGTCTGCGTTTTCGTTCTAGCTGTGCAGCATCTTCATGTGTGACCTTGGGAAGCTCACTTACTTTCCCTGAGCTCCTTTAAGGTGAGATTATGTCCTTCTTCTGGGCATGGATAGCAGGAAAACCATAGATTTTAGAGCCAGAGTCCTCGTCTCACTACTTGCAAGTTCTGTGATCTGAGACAAGGTTTGGTTTTGTTTGTTTGTTTTTAAAATCACCCTGGGCCTCAGTTTTCCCTTGTAAAACAGGGGCAGTCACCACACCTACCCTACAAAGTGTCATTGGAATTAAATGAGTTCATCAATGGAAACGTGCTCAGACAGAACTTGGCACCTGTGACACTGCACACTTGTCAACTACTGTGGTCGTCGCTGTCACTGTCCATCAGGTGCCATCTGCTCAAAGTGTTAGGAGCACGGACACTGAGCATGGGTTTTGGAATCCAGGATGGTTTCAGATCGTGGTTCTGCCACTTTACTGAGCAACGCGGGCTTGAGGAAGTGATTCGCCCTGCTGAGTCTGCTTGTTTATGGTAGAAAGGTTGCGCGTGCAGGGCTGCCCAGGACCACGTCAGTGCAGGAGGGTCCTGGCCCTGACGCTGCTCACCGTCAGGTACTGTGTCTTGGGTGAGCCTTACCAGGGTCAGGGTCTTGTTAGTAGCAAATAAGCATGGCAGCCACATGGTCATGGGCACCTGGGCAAGGCAATATGTTAAGTGCCTTATTTGAATCATGTCCTTAAATCCTCACAGCACCTGTGAAGAGGGTGCAGTGATTTTTGGAGTCCCCAGTAGGAAATGCTGGCCAAATGGAAGAGGCCTGCGAGGCCCCATCCTCCTGGCTGGCCCTGCACGTTGCCCGAACCCCCTCATTCTCTGTGGTCCCAGAATCTTTCCTGAGATCCTGGCCAAGGTGCTGAGGGGGAAGCTGGCAACACACCCACCTTGGGTCTGGACTCTCTCAGTGACAGCAGCCGAATGAAGTCAGCCGCCTGGAAAAGGAGTGAAGCATGTGTTAGACTGTAGAATCCTGCAGGCATGTTCTAAGCAGGGCAGGAGGAAGATGTCATGGGGTTCAGCTGGATATACCACCTGCATGGTGTGGCGGAGTCACTCGTCAGCTTTTCTGTTTTGTTTTTATTTTTTCATATGATTTACCTGGAAAGCTTTTTATTCTTTAACTTTTTATTCTGTCAATGACTTCTCTTCAACATTTTATTATGAAAATTTCCATCCATGCAGCAAAGTTGAAAGAAGTTGTATCCTTACCACTTGGAGTCTTTTGTTAACATTTTCCTCTACTTGCTTTATCATGTTTCTATCCGTCTATCTACATAGTCCCTTGATTTTTGAAAACAGTTAAAGGAAACACAAAAAGAATGTACCAAGTAAAAAGTAAAAGTCCATCCGAACAACTCTTCCTTTTTTTCCCTAAATCCTATCCTCTGGGGCAACTGTGATTGATATTTTGGGGTATATCCTGACAGACTTTTTTAATACACGTAAGATCATGAGCTGATGGCAACATTCTAATCCCATTCTCTTTAACAGCTGCTGCCACCCTGATGAACATAACCTGACATTTCGTCAGTCCCTTTCACATGACAGGTGAAGCTGCAGAGAACATCCTTGTTCATCGATCCTTGCCCGCTGGTGTAGGAGTTTCTGCAGACATGGAGTTACAGCATTTGTGTGTAGCTTCCTCAGCCACCACACTTGTGTGGGGCGGAGGGGACATTCCGGGGAGGCAGGAGACCTGGTTCCAGTCCTGATTCCACCTGCTGGATGACCTTGGATGCGTCACTTTCCCTACTGGGCCTTGGTTTCCTCATGTGGAAAATGGAGCAATAACATTAGATCTATGCCATGTGTGGATTTTATGCTTTCCTATTTAAATATTTACTGTGTGCCCCTCACAAAGCATACTATTCATTTTCCTTGTCCTCAAAATGGGGACACACGTAAACATGCGAAGTTAAATAAGCACATACAAATACACATCTGTGTATGTACATATATGTATATATAACTAATCATACATGCATACAATGGGATTAGTGTTTTGAAGGTGGGGGAGAGAGCAGGAGAGGGAAAGGGAAAGGGAGAGGGACAGATAGACTTGCTTTGAATATTTAGACCCAGGAGGGGCTCTCTAAGGAGACGTCATTTGCACTGAGACCAACAATAAAGGGGAGAGTGTTCCGGGCAGAGAGATCAGCATGTGTAAAGGCCCTGAGGTAGGGACTAGCTCTACCTGAGTGGCTGGAGTGCAGCGGGTGAGGACACAGAGCTAGAGAGGTAGACGGGCCAGATCACACAGAGCCTGGGGCTACAGAGAGGATTGGATTTTATTCAGTTTGTGGCAAGAAGTTGCTGAGGGTTTCTAAGCAGTAATGTATCTGGGCTTCTCTATTATTCGTTCTCCTCATCAGCCCTGGGAATTTGGTCTTCTTGCAGACCTCTCTGTGTGTACCTCCTTGTCACTCATTGGTGTCTTCACTGACCACAACATCCAGGGTAGCCCTTTCGTTTGATCACTGACTGATTCATTGCTCTGCTTATTATAAATAGGAGAAATTATTTTGTTTATCTGACTGCTTTACTGTTTAGTTTCTAATGCCCCTAAGATATTCTGAGCTCTGCAAAGTTAGGCACTGTGTGTACTGCCCTAATGTAACTAAGGCCAGGCACACAGTCAACTTTTACTAAATATTTATAGCATAAATGAATAGATAAATGTTATGAAGAGAGGAACAACAAAGGGTCCATGTGTTCAAGGAAGTCATCCCAGAAGAGGGGACTTCCGTGCTGGGTTCTGAAGGCTGAATAGGAGTTCTTCGAGTGAGGTCCAGAAAGGGAAGTGACTCACTTAAGCCCTTCTAGGAAGGTCTTTTGCCACCTGGGCCTTGGCTTATTTATGTGCAAAACAGAGCAATACATTTATGTTCCAGACTATTGGAGGAAGGGTCCTCAAGTACTTACCATGGGGTCCTGGGGGTCCACGTGGATCACCTTGCTGATATGGAGGCAGGACAGGATGTTATTGTAGACATCTGGCCTCAAGAACATTTCTGCCTTGCTGTCCTGGGCTAATCTGGGGAGGGGGTTGGTCTGGTAGTCAGGTGCTGGGGCTCTCTGGCCTGGGCCGCAAGGGGTTATGAGCTTTGGAGAAAGGAAAGAAGAAGAAATTCAGTGGGAACAGCCTGCCATTCTGGCCAACAGCTTGTTACTGCTAACATATCAAACGCTCACTGCTAGGCACAGTGCTGAGCATGGACACCCCTGGTCCTATTTGAACCTCATAATAGCGCCCTGAGCTGAGAACTATCATTGTTGTCATTGACAGATAAGGCAGCAGAGGCCAGGGAAGTGAAGTGGCTTCTCCTTCACTTGAGCCCATTCCCTCCTCTGCGCTGCTGTTAACAGCGCCTCCTTTCTGCCTTACTCAAATCCTTCCTGTCCTCCTGACCCACCTCCTGTCGTTCCCACAAAGATGTGGAAGGAGCAGTGGGTGGGAGTTGGGCAGATGCAGGCAGCCTCTTCCCTTCCCTGGGCCTTCTTTTCCCATGAGGGTCTCCTTCTAGCTGGGATTTTACTTATGGTTCTGCAGCTCAAAAATGGCCCTCAGCCTCTCTTCTTGGAGCCTGATCTTCACTCACAGGACACACAGCCCTGTGGACTCACCTATTTTCCAGGAGCGAAGCAGGGCCCCCAGATTAAGCATGGGCTCCCCAGGGCAGGGGCCTGCCGGGTCTGTCTATCCTTTCTTCTCCCTCCTCTCTCTTCTTTTTTGCCTATCACCTCCTTTCCTTGCTCCTTATCCTCCTCTTTTGACCTCCTATCCAGAGGAGTCCCGTCTCATTTTCCTCTTTGTCCATCCTTGCCCAGATGAGGCCTCTGCCCTGGCCAGGTGACTGTCTCACCTGGATTTTCATCACGATGGCGTCCTCTGTGAACTCTGTGGTAGTGACGTAGAACTGGAAGGCTTCTGAGTCTGCAGTAGGGGCTGTAATGAGGATGTGAGCTAGGCTCAGCCTCCCCTTGGGGATGCCTGAAGGGTGTGAGAAGGCACCAAAACCGGGAGACATCTGTCCTTCCCTACAGTTTCACTTTTAGTTCCTTGTAGACTGGGACTGATTCTTAGGACACTGAACACTATTAAACAGTAACTAAACTAGTGCTATGTATTATTGCAACAATCCTACTTGGGCCGATAATCCCATTTTACAGGCTGGGAGACTGAGGGTTTGGGGAAAATGATTTGCTGAGGTCACAAGTCATGTTACCTTTTTCTCCCTCCCTAACAAGTAGACACCTGGTCCTATTTGAACCTCTTAATAGCACCCTAACCCGGGGGCAGGGTTTGTCCATTTTGTTCACTGCCCTGTTCCCAGAACTAGGATATTTCCTGGCATGTAATAACGGCATGGCAGATGAGCCCCTCCTTTGCCAGAGCAACATACGAAGAGCGATGTGCAACAGATCTTCTAGCACCACATTGAGGATGGTCATGGCCAGAGGGCACACCTGGAGGGAATGCATGAGGGCGTCTTCTTTAGGGTTGGGTGAGATCAAGGGACTCTCCCTTGGGGTCATATCCCTCTCCCAAGGGCAAGGGAGAATGAGTAACACACCATCTTCTGCAGGAGGAAGGGCAAGGCTTCGTCCAGAGTGCTTGTCACCAACTCCAGAGCTTCATTCACCAGGGGTGGGTCCATCCTAATGGTAGGAGAGAACAGGTGAGTCTGAGACAACACGGAAGGGAAGCCTGAGAGCACAGGGGGCTAGTCAGCGGAGGGCCGAGGAGGGCCCCAGTAGGCCCAATAGGCTTGTATTACTTGGAAGCTCAGAGCAGCTCTTCCTTCCTGAACTGGTGTCTCCTTCCCTCTTTCTTCCCTTTCTTTTTCTGTCCCCATGTCCATCTTGTCTTCTCTCTCCCTGACTTTCTCTTCCTTCTCTTTATTTCTTTCTCATTCTTAATCAGATCTTTTTTTCTTAATCTTGTTCTTTTTTTTTTTTAAAAAAAAAAAAAAAAGGGAAAGGTACAGGCAGGAATGAAGGCAAGCAGGCAGGAAGAGAGAGGAGGAAGAAGTGTTTTATTTATATTATTTAGTTCTTCCTCTTGGTGATGAGCCCTTGGGAAGCGAACCCAGGACCTTGGTATGTGTGTGGAGTGTGCCCAACTGCCACTCCACCAGGGTGTACCTTTTTAATCTTTTTCTCTCTGATTTTCTGCTTAAGACTCTTAACTTCTCTCTCTAATAAAGATCTCTGGAATTTTCAAGAAGGGAGAGATCACACCTGTCAGTGGAAGTCATAGAAAGCTTTCTGGAGGAGGTGACTTTTGTGCCGGGTAAATAAAAGAATGATTGCTACCTTACATGGCAGGTTCTGTGGTAAACGCGTCACATGTGTTAACTTATCTCTTTCCCACAGCCACCTCATGCTGGCTAGGTTCTCCGACTGATTCCATTTTGCTGGTAAGGAAACTGAGGTTCCTAGAAGTTCCTCGTTTAGTCAGGGTCCCAGTGTTAGGAAGTGACCCAGTCAAAATTTGAACCTGGATGGAGACACACTCTTTGCCATGATATTCAACATGGAGACAGGAGATGCTGATGGCTAATATGTACAGCCTGTGGTCTTGGAGATGACTCTGTCCCAAATGTCCTGGATCACTCTAGGCAGCTGGGCTGGGGAGAGGCAGCCCCAGCCTTGAGTCTCGGGGAGGAGCTGAGCAGCAGGAACAGTCAGAGAAGCCCTGCCTCGTAGAAGTGAAAAAGTGGGCTGGTACTCACGCTTCTAGAACCTCTATGTTCAGGTATCCTGGTGGGGTGTGACATTCCTCGAAGACCACTCTGGTCTTGTTCTCCATCTCCTCCAGGCGCACCCCGATGCGAATATTCTTGATAACTTTGAGTCGCAGGATCCTGCAGGGGCAACATGACTGAGAGGCCATAGTCCAAGGATGAGTCAGAAGTCACAGGCTGGTGGCTGCAGTTTTCTAGATGACGCAAACGAAAAACTAGGAGAGTTCATTAATAGAGCTCACACTTTGGAAAGCCTCAAAGATCTGGCAACACCAGTCCAGTGCTCTCACAGGGTTGATGGTGACCCAGAGAGGGGCTGCCTGTGCTCCAGGTTTGCTACCGTCCCATCAGGCCAAAGGTCCAGGTGCATTTTACTGCACATCGTTACAAGGCTGATGAGATATTTGTTGTGCAGCAGAGAAACGTTTCTCGGTGCTCACGCCACTATTACAAAGGGAAGCTGGGCCGAGAAACCCAGACTGCACTAGAAAAACAGGAGAGGACATATTCCAAAAGGCCATTTAGGATGATTCCCTTCTCATCTGCAAATGCTGCCCGTGTCCCTCCGTGCTGTGCCGGTAACTCGAGCCAGTCCTGTTGTCCACACTTCAGCTTGTGATCCGTTTCTTGCCTGACCTAAGGCAGTGAGCCCCCACAACAGCTGAGATCTGATCATACCATTGTATAGATGAGAAAACTGAGGCCTAGGGAAACAGATGCCTTTGCTCAAGTTGCCTAGAAGGTAAGTGGGATTGGAGTCCACTTGTGCTGGACTCCAAGGTCAGCTTGAACCAGGCGCGCCTCAGACCATCCCGCTAATGCACCAGCCAGCCTTTTACTCAGGTGAGGTATGTGTTTCCCAGCCTGGCATCAGAGCATTTTATCTCAGCTTCTGTTGCTGAATCACTGTGTGCTCCTGGTCAGGTCTCTCTTCCACTCAGTGCCTGAGTTTCCCCAACAGTAAAATGGCTTCAAAGATGTCCAAGTGGAAAGGATGATTGTGCCCCTTATGGTAACATAAGTAGGAGGTTTTGGTAACCCTGCATAGCCACCTGGCATCGAGGGAGGAGAAGCCTAGTGTACTCACTTCTGGAGCGAGAGGTACAGTTTGCATCGCAGTGTGACCTGCAGCAGGCTGTCGCTCAAGATGTCCAGGGTGACCTCAGGTCCTTCAGCATCTTCTATGACCAACCTGTGAGCAGTATGGGGATACTGGTGTGGCCTGCTAAGGCTGCTCTGACTCCAAGGAGTGTGTATGTCTGGGTTGGCTGGAATTCGGGGGCCTCAGGAGGGGAGGAGGAAGCTTTGGGCAACCGTTTCCCTAATCTCCAGCCCAACTGCAGAACACTGGGCACCAGGTCCAGCCTCCAGCCATGAAGACCCGAGTAAGTCCCTTTGTTTTTTTGGGTCTTATGATCACCCCACAAAATGGGGAGAGTAGAGAACAGTGGGGGAGCTGCCCATGTAACTGCCACCTGTCTGCATTCAAGTAGAAGCCTCTGCAAAGGAGAATAAGCAAGCTAGAGTTGGAGAAAGCAATAGGGCTGGTGACCCCACTGCCATCTACTTGGGGACCATCTGCTCTGCTGAGCCTTCGATTCCCACCAGTGACTTCAAGGTGCTAGTATCTCCCTAAATTGGGGGAGCCCAGAGTTTTATGTGCGTTTTAAACAAGAGATACAACCTCATACTGGTGACTCACTGGTGCCCAGGGAACAGACAGCAAACCACCCAAAGTTAGGAGAAGCAAGGGAAAGATGCAAAGAGTCCTTAGAAGGAAACAGTCCTGCGGACACCTCGATCTTGGACTTCGGTCTCCAGAATGAGGACACACATTTCTGTTGTTTAAGTGACTCAGTCTGTGTTGCTTAGGAAATCCTCACAAACCAATACAGTTGGAAAACCTAGATTTTGATTTAAACTCTCTTGATTTTGAAAGTTGGCAATCCATTCACATTAGTTCTTAAAACACTGCAAGTTTGTAATACTCAGGTGTGGGCTGAATGTGAAGGGTCCGGGGGCCGGCGGGCTTGAACTCCCTTATTGGGGTCTGCTTCGTTTCTGGGAAGATTTCAAGTGGCGTGTTTACAATAATAAAAATGTACTCACTGACCTCCTGCTAGGCTGTTCTGAGCTTTCCAGGACAGCCAGGCCTCCGTCCTGCCAGGTGAGAAGCCTGGCTCAGGGGAAGGTCTGAGGTGGAAGAAGGCCAGAGGCAGCCCGCCCGGCCCACTCACCCGCCTGACTGGAGCAGCTGATGCAGCACCGGGAGCTTCTTCCCGGAGAGCAGGTCCCCGACCAGAGACAGGTCAAGCCCGCTTTTCTTCTTGGAGAGACCTTCTTTTACAAAGGGCAGATGGTCCAGGATGGCCACCCCTTCACTGTTGGCACCCTTTATAGGAATGTTGGTCATCCGATCCAGGACACGGTATGTTGAGAACAAATCTGCAATGTCTGAGGACACAATCCCTTCTTACTGCGGGGCGGACCCTTCAGTCCTTCAGCAGGTGCCCGCTCACCTGTCTCTGAGCCGGCGATTTTAGACGTTCACTGGCATCAGTACTCAGTGAGCGCTGACTCTCTCCTGGGCTCAGGGAACAGAGCCTCCTGCCCCCACGGAGTGGGCATTTTAGTGGGTGAAGCAGACACCAATGAAGCGCTCGGAGAAGCAAAGGCTATTTCTGAAAGTTAAGTGCTACAAAGAAAAGGAAACAGAGTGGAGTGAGAGCTCGGCTGTGGTGAAGTCTATTTTCGGCAGGGTGGTCCGGGTCGGCCCCTCTGAGGAGAAGGCAGTGGAGCTGAACTGAACGGGGTGCAGGGGTCTGTTAGGACCAGCTCTAGGAGGACAGCAATGTAGGCGGAGGGGGCAGTGTTGCAAAAGCCCTGAGGCGGGAAGGAGTCTGGTTGAATGTATGAAATGCACAGATCGGTGAGTATGGACTGTGGTGAAGCGGGTAGGAGGTGGATGGACAGTGAGGAACTCAGAGTCAAGAGGGAGAGAGACACAGATAGCTAGGACAAGTACAGTATGTTAGGATAAGACCACCGAGGAGCCTTCACCCACACGCTGTGGGAGCCCACAGGAAGGAGACTCTGCCTGGGGAAAGCAGAAGGCATCCCCACCAGAGGGAGTGTTAGAGCTTTGTTAAATGGAGTAGTTGGCTCCACCATGTTGGGAAGGAGAGAAAGGGCATCGTAGGCAGAAGGAACAGCTCAGGAAAGGAAGGAGGCTGAGAGTCTGTGCAGGTGATCAGGTAGCTGGTGCTGGAAGAATCTGGAATGTAGGGTTTTCAGTACCAGATGAGGATCTTGGAGGCTCTCCTGAAGGCACTGGGGAGCCACAGCAAATGGTAGAGCAGGGAAGGGCGGGGTCAGCTTCAGGTAAAGGAAGGCAAATTCTGCTCTTGGTTAGGGCAGGCCAGAAGAGAGAAGCCTTGGGAAGGCAGGTGGTCTTATTACCCACCCCTGTCCTTCCCTGAGTTCCTACCTCTTGCAGCGCACCCCATAAATTTTACCTGCTTTCAGCTCATTCTTGCTGATCCGCAGGGTGAGCTGGTGCTGGGCCTTCCCTTGAACCTGGGGCAGCAGCCCCCAGCAGAGCAGTGACCCCCACAACAGCAGCATCCTCTGGGTCATAAGCTGTGGGCACAGAACTGGGAACCCCAGTGGATACCTCCACAGCCTCACCATCAACCTGATGCCTGGCACCCCCAGCTCTGCCTCTCCTAGAACCATCTCTCATGCTTTCCTTCCCTTGTTTTTCCCTGGCTCCAGAACTGCGTCCTTGAACACAGCCGGCACTTCCCACCCACATGAGTGCTCTCTGTCCCTCTGCCTGGTGTCCCCGTCCCCATCGCGTGGACTGGCTTTGAATCCAGGCTGTGCCACTTCCTATGTATGATCTTGAACAAGTGACCTCTCCATGCCTCAGTTTTCTCCCCTGTAAAGTGAGGACATGATAGTTGGTTGGAAGAAGGCCATATGTGCAAAACCCCTTGCAAGCAGTGTGCGTTGTGAGATGTTGAATGATGTAGTACTCCCTTTTTGCCATGGAGGTTTCTGGATCTTGAAGAGGACAGGGGATGAGGGTCTCGGGGGGAAACACCGTGGTGACCAGAGTATGTACCTTGGGGGTTTAAACCATGGCTCTTTAGCAACTAATAAACTAATTACCAATGAGTTCTTTTCAATATTTCAATCAGTGTGTGCCGGTTCCTGCCAGACGAACCTCAGCCCTGTCCAGGGGGCCAAAAGGGCAGAGTCAGAGCCCTACCACCTGCAGGCGGGGGGCCCTCTCCGCTGCGAATTTTGGAGTGGAAAATCTGTACTTGTGGCTTCAGCTATTCATATTTTGCTTCCAGGCTGAACTTAAATTAATTCTCTATTGATCAGTTCACCCAAGTCAGGCCGCTTCTCCCTTCCTGCCCCTTTGTACTTGACACTGTCTTCTAGCCCTCTTTGTCTCTTGTCTTAAACTTCCAAGCAGCGCTGACTTCTATTGGAGTCCTTACTGTCTGGAAGGCACCATGTTCGGAGCTTTGCAAGTTCCCTTGAGTCCTCATGTCCTCAGCCCAGTGGTCTGGGACCACGGAGAGCGGGCTCCTCTGACAGATGATAAAATGAGGCTGAGAGAGGAGACATGCCCGCCCAAGATCACACAGCTAGTAGGTGGCAGAGCCTGGATTCAAACCTGGGTTGGCTGGTGCTAAGAATCTAAGCCCCTCCTCCTCTCATGGTGGTAGGTGCCCGGAGACATCTGAGAAACCCTCATGTTAGCCTTCTTGTCCTTACCTCTCCAAGGATAGGGCAGTCTGGAATCTTCTCTGTCCTCTGTTTCCGCAAAGACACAACTTTTATAACCTTAGCTCTGAAACCCCATGGATGGGCACTTGGGCAGGAACTGTAGTCAGTGGGGAGAGGTGGGTCCTCTTGGCACCAGTTTTGGCTAAAACTGATAGGACCTGTCACTCTGGTCCAAGGGGGCAGGCTCTGGGCTCTGACCAACAGACCCCAGGGAGGAAGTAGGTGGCACCCCTGTGGTTTGGGGGGTGGACCCTTTCTGTCAGAGGTGCCTCAGAGGGGCAGGCCCTCTCATTCTTGGGAGGAGCCCCAGAAGCTCTGATTACGGTAAGGGGCAGTCCCAGAACCTAAGGGAGTGAGAGGTGTGTGGGGAGGGTGTGGGGATGAGGGCAGGTGAGGGGTATAGGCAGGGCAGGGAGGCACTGGTGACTACCTGTGGCCATTCCTCATGCCCTTTTCCTGTGTATTGTCCATGCCATGCCTCTAAGGCTGTGGGCTCTAGGCTCAAACCCTCAGCATCACTCAGGAGCTGTGTAACTGTGGGCATGTTACTTTCCCTCCCGAGCCTCATTTTCCACGTCTTCAAAATCCACTGGTGTCTCTTGAGTACTGTGAAGACCCATTGAGATAACTCGGACAGATGTCACTACAGGGCCTCTTACACAGCAGGCCTCAAAAAAAGTTACTTATTCTCATTTCCATTTTATGGACGAGCAAATGGAAACTTAGAGGTCGAATGATTTGCTCAAGGTCACACTGCATGTCTGGAGCACAACTGAGATTTACAATCAGAACCCAGAAGGGACTGGCTGGCTCCCTAGTGAGAGGGAAATGCAGTGTTACTCTGCCATGCAGCTCCAAGACCCCGGGTCCTCACTCCCAATCAAATGCTGTGCAAAGGTTCTCTTGTGTGGAGACCTGGGGCCACCATTGTGAATGTGCACAGGTGGCCGTGTAGCATTGATCCCTTCAGTAGTTTCTGTCTGGTGCAGTATCCCAACGGCAGGTTTGACTCATCACGAGGTGGCTTTTCGATTTTTCACAGGTTCAACAGTAGATAAATTCTTTCCCTTTCATACCTTGGAGATGTGGTCGTGGCAGGTGTAATCTCCACCTTTCCTCTGGACACATGGGGCAGAGAGACTGATGGTGGAAGGGCTGGTTCTGCCAGGCAAAAGCTACCCGGGCAGTGCTAGGTCAGTGCTGGCTAGTTCTGAAGCTTCCACTTTGGCTAAGATCAAAAGTTCACAAGCCATTGCCTACGTTGCATGGGACGCACATATTCTAGAATCTCAGAGTCATAGTCAGGGACTTTTTGATTAGAAGATGCTGTAAAAGTTGGTCCCGATTTTAAAAGGTCTCCCTCACTTCTGTTGATTGAATCTCCACTTGACTACGCTCCTACCGGGGGGAGAGAAAGGCTCTGTGGTTAATGTCTTCAATCCGGTCACCTGTGTGGATGTTGGTGGAAGCTGAGGTCTCCCTTCCCTTCCAAAATCTGGTCCTTCTAAACAGGACACAGTGAAAGCACTGGGCTGGAGTGCCATGGATTCTGTCTGCTCACCTCCCAGCCTAGAGTCTGAGGGGAGAGGTGAGACTTCCTGGGGTCTCCTCCTTGAAAAGGCAGGACACACACAGTTATGCAAGTCTCTGAGCCCCAGTTTCTTGATGTATCAAATGAGAATGTTATTCCATAGGAAGTGCTTCGCACCCTGCAGGGAGCAGATAGCCCTTCCGGAATGAGGTCAGTTGGTTGTCACTGTTATTTTGAGGAATAAGAAAGCTGGTCATTGTCCAGACTCAGGTGGGAGGCAGACGCAAGTGGGTGAGGACTTGATTTTTCATCTGCAAGACAAAAGCACGAATCGTTCTTGCAAGGCAGGGTGAGTTAATGAGCTTCACTTGGTGGTTATTTGCCCCAGCAGCCAGGACGCAGAGGGAAGCAGAGGTCTTCACCTCTGCAGCTCAGGGGGTGGAATCTTGGAATTCTGAGTCTGGGCCTTCTGCTCTAGGAGTGTATGGGCCAAATTAGAAGGAGGCTGGCACAGAAGACAGTCCCTCTCCTTCTTTCTTTAAGGGGGTGCAGTCCCAAGGGACAGTGATGAAGGCGTAAAGGGAGGTAAAGTAGGTAACGCTTAGGGGCTGCTGGATCACGTGAATCACTTTCCTGGGTCTGTAGCAAACGCTTGTCTAGGTTTGAGCTCCACAGAAGCAGACCCTGCACCAGGATCTGAGTGGAGGTTGCTGATTTGGGTGGTGACCCAGGAGTCACTGGTGCGGGGGCAGAAAAGTAAGGCAGGCACGGAGACAGCTCATCAAGGTGTGTTATCAAGCAAGTGACCCTCTGAGCACCGAAACACAGTCCCACTGGGACACTGGGAGCCAGTGTGAGTTGCTCCAGGCCCCCCTGTAGGAAGAGGAAGCGGGGCTGTCTTCCAACTGGAAGCCCTAGACATTGTGGGAGGTCAGAACCTGGGAGACATGGCCATGGCTGTTGTTTTTTTTGAAAGAAAAGATAAAGGCAGGAATGAAGGTGAGCAGAGGCAGAGGCAGGAAGAGGAGGAAGAAGCTCCCGATTTATTTTACTTCACTGCTCATCTTGATTGTGCCCCTGACCCCGGGTCATGAACCCAGGTCTTTGGGAGGATATGTGAGTCAAACTCAGCCCCGACTCCACCAGAGCGCAGGCCACGGCTGTTTTAAGAGCTGCAGTTCAGTCATGTGTCTGAGCTGCTTGCCTTTGACAGGGTGGTGAGGATTGAGACAGAGATCCCTTCATCAAGACTAGATGGGACAAAAGACCAGATGTGTTGCCCCCTCTTGCAGGCTCCTCAGAAGCCCCCGTAACAGTTGCTTGCATGACCCTAGGGAACCAGAGGAGACCTACCTCTGACGAGATAGAGGTCAACCCTCCTGCCTCCCTTGTGAGTGGGGTTCATACCCAGATTAGATTTAATATGATTTAGAAGAAGAGTGGAATGGGATGTGTGGGGACGTATGCCACAAAGTGCGACTAGGAGTCCAGGCTGCTTGGAAGCTGCAGCTAGGGACCTGCAACTCAGCAACTGCCCAGTAAGAAGAGTTCACTGGTCCTGGGGTAAGGATCTCATGCAGGGACTGGTCCCAGCCCCTCTGTGTCCCTCTTGGCCCAGCCTTTGTCTTACAGATAGGAGAGGCTTGTTCCTGTCTTCCTTTCCAGACGGTGAGCTGCTGTGTCTGTTTCTGCTCTGGAGTTGGGCAATGCATTTTCCCAAACTCCTACCTGTCCTACCCGGCAAGTGTCCTCCTGTAACTGAAGGATTCAGAGTTCTGGCCTGAGCTGAGTCTGGAGAACAGGGTCCTATTGTCTGCTGTGCTCCTGGTGGCAACAGGGAGACAGTCTTGCGCTGTCCAAGCAGGAAGCGACTTCAGTGATAAGGCCCCACATCCTGGAGACCCGGTGACAATAGTGACGATGACATCACCCACAGATGACACTTTGAGCACCTCCCATGTGCCAAGAACCATTCTCTCTCATTGTATTCTCACCACAGCCCTCCAGGTTGGGATGATGATCCTCCTCACTGCAGAGAGAGGGAAACGGGCCCACAGAGGGGAAGCTACATCCCAGGGTCATAACCACTGAGGGGGCCAGGCCAGAATTCAAAGCACACCCCCAAAGTCAGGCTGTTCAGAGGACCCTGGACCCCCGCATCGCCAGCATCAACAGGACGTGTGTCCCCCACCAAAGAGCTTGTCCCACCGTTCATGGTGTTGAGGATGACATGGAAGGCAGAGGGGGGACAGATGACTTTCTTACTCCTGAAGCCCAGGGAGTTGGCCCAGACCTTGGATCTTGGCCACATGTAGTCTGATGTGACCCCTACATGGTCCTTATTGGCTCAGAGGGACTCAGACATGACCCAGTGTGTCTTGGGTGTTTATCGTCAAGTCCCAGGGACAAAATGCCTCCTGAGCTGGGACAAAGATACATTCCAGACTGAAGTAGTCACAGACAAGTGGTTTTTTTTATTGCAGAGAGGGACAGTCTACACTTGGTTCCAACTGTCCTAGTGAGACCAGGCTACACTGATGGCCCCGTCCGAGTCTTCATGACAGAGGAGAGGCTGGTCCCGGGCTCTGCGAGGTGGCCGGTGTGAGCACGAGGGCATCCTGGAATTGGAGAGGGAAGGGCAAAGTGTGTTTTTCCCTTGACCTCCTGCCTCATGGTTTCTGCTGGCTTGCCCTCCACCAGGCGCTGGCGGACGTTGGAGGTCGTGCTCCTGAGCTGACTCGTACAGAAGTGTGGGAGGAGGAGGGACTGTGTGAGACCACTGACACCACGCAGGGGCCTGGGGCCTAGGTAAGGTATCTGAGTGAGAGCAGGATTATGTAGGACTGCTCTTCAGATCCCAACGGATCACCGAAACTCCCCAAAGTTTTGTAAGTATCAAACTATTGGTTCTATTTATCAAGTCCAGGGAAACTAATTTTCAGTAGCACTGCCATTTGGGAGGCAAACTAAGTTTGGTATGAGGAACAGAATCTGTTAGATTCCCCGACATTTCATTATAATTTATAAACTTCTAACAAGTTCAATTTTTTAGTGAACACGTTTACTCATCACCCACATCTACCAAACTTTTATTTTTACACTGTTTTGTTATCTCAGATATCTGTTCACTTATTCCTTTGACTAGATTTTAAGGCATATTACATTATAAAACTATGAAAAGAAAACCAATCGGCTGCTTGTCCAAAGCAAATGAATAGAGCAAATCAGGACAGACTCTCAGGGTATTTGGAGGTAGATCAGCATGTGAAATAACTTTCCAACACAAACTGAAAATGGATTATCCAGTGCAATGCACAGAAGTAAATAAAAAGGAGGACAATGGCTGTTAGTCTCCTACCACGAGGAATGTGAACTAAACCCATCTACAGTCATCAGTTGCACGGACACTGGCTGTCCATCTGGCCTAATCAAGTGCTCTGTGTGTTATAGATAAATTGCTATTTATAGTGGGAACATTGTAAAGTAATTCACCAGTGCACGGCCTGTGTCTTCAGACACCTGCTGGGTTTTACAGATGAGGAAGCTGGGCTCAGAGAGGCCCCGTGGCTAGAGAGGGCAGAGCCAGGATTTGAACTGGTCCCTTCTCCTGAGTCAAGACTCTCAGCCTCTCTGTACCATTTTCACTACTGATGTCAAAATTCTCCATCAAGTCATATGAATGGGTGATACCATATTTGACTGGTAGCTGACAATAAGTCAAATGTCAACTTCCCTTTGAAGCTAGTACATGCAACCTCTTATCCTTCCCCCAAGTTGGACGTCGTGGGGCAGTGGTGTCATTTTTGAGACTTCTCTGGGGATTTCCCCAGAACTAAACAGCTCAGGAATGCAGTGATACTAATGCACAGCTTTGGGCAAATCAGGGCTAATAGCTGTTACAGGAGGAGGAGGAGCCTGACTGGTGTTTGGTTGGACATCTGAACCACAGAAGGGTAAGGAGTCATCTCTAGATTTTCTTAATTGCTAGTAATTCTGTTTTCAGTGTCTCCTCCTTTGTAGAGTGGACTAGAAACTTCAAGTGGCAGGGGTTTCTGACTGTTTTCCTCCCGGTTGTGATCAGTGCCCAGCACACAGTACGTGCTTGGGAAGTCCCTGCTGGTCTGCAGGCTGAGATGAGCCCATCTCACTGGCTCCTGTGGTGTGTGGGGCCCAGAGGTGGCTTTTGTCAGGGAGGTGCTGCCCCCTGGTGGGTGGGTGAGTTTAGAAATGGTGGTTCAGTCTGTCTCCCCACCTGTAAAACCGGCACTACAGCAGGGTGGACCCCATAGACGGGCTGCGAAGACAGACTGAGACGCCACCTTTACCCCAGGGCCTGGCACACAGCGATTACGGGCTGTGAAATGTTATGAATGATGATACTGGGCAAGGGGGTGATGGTGCTACAGCTCCCCACCCCCAGCAGCCACCGGGGAGAGTTATTTACTCAACAGGCGCTGACTGAGCGTCTGCTGTGCCAGGCCTTCCTGAACGAATGAAGGCTGGGTCGGGAGGAAGATGCCGGGGATGCACTGACCCAGGCAGGGCTGTCGCACTCTTAGGGGTACAGATGAGGAAGTGAGGCCCTTGCATCCCTGTCCAAGTAGCCCCCGAGTGACTGAAGGGCCCTGATTGAAGCACCCCCCGCCCCCCGAGCCCAGGGCTCTCCCAGGGTTTGCGCCTCCCCGGGGAAGATGCTTAGCCCCACTCACCTTTGTCAAAGAACATGAAGCTGCCTCGACACCGAAGCCCTTCACCATTGACAGTGGGATCCCGGTTCTTAATTTTCCTGAAAGAACAAATGTGATCAGAGACTGGGGGGCTGAGGTGGGACTGGGCAGCCGAGGGCTGGCTCACGGTCTGCAGAGGGAACTCAGGACCTGACGCGCCCTCATCAGATGGTCTCTTTTCCTGCTGGTTCCTAGTCTCTGGTGGAGCACCGCCACCACCCCAACCCCCAGCCCCTTCTCCCCATCCTTTGCCTCCAGCACTGGGCTTCAGCGGCTCCAAGGCTCCCATCACATCCTCTCACTTTCCTGCTCAAGTGCCAGCCCGGGCACCCATCATCCAGAGCAGAATGTGCACACTCGGAGAGTTCTCGCTCTAACACAATCAAGAAATGAAAGTCCTGGGGTGGGCAGAGGTTCCTTTTTCTTCCTGTCTCCACACGGGGTTAATACGAGTAATTCCACCTTTTCTCTTGGCTTCTGCCACGAGTCACACAAGAACAGTGCCAGCAACAGCAATGGCCGTCTCGTGCCCGGCAACCTCTCCTTACAATATCACCTCCTTAGGCCTGAGGTCGGCCCTGCAGCCAACAAGAAGGGGTCCCAGGACCTGAATCCCAGTCTGTCTGAGACACATCAAGTGTGCTCGAGTTCGGTTTCCATCTCTGTCTCTTACTGTCAGCCCTGCGAGGTGAGTGAAAAGGCCGGGCTGCCGACTGCTGCCTCATTTCCAAGTGGCGACCAAGAAGGCTTCATGGAGGAGACGGAATTTGGAGGCTCCAGGACGGATAGAAAATGAATGAAAGGGCACAGAATGGAGACGCCTGCAGAAGTAGTGCCCCGCTGAGGTAAAGCCCTGAGAAGGGAAGGGAGGGGAGTTGAAGGCCTCACCGTTCTCATTTGGCAGCAGGACAGAGGCGAGGATCTGTGTGAGAATGTCTTTCAGAAGTTCAGGCTGTGAGAGAGAAGCGGTGCTGTGACTCTGGCTGATAATTCAAAGTCCTCCCATCCACCCCTCGGATGCACACAGCCCCTCGACCTGAGGTCAGGGTGGCAGGTGGAGATGCTGGAATCCCAGGTCCCCTGCAGATAGAGCAGGGGGCTCCCTGGAGCCGATAGGCTGGGAGTGCATTGGTCCTTGGGAACCGGAAGACAGGGATTGGGGTGCATTAGAGGATGCATTCTGCGCCCCCCACCCCCCAAGCCTCAGGGGCTCCACTGCTCTGTTCCAGAAGAATTGGCCCTGAAGGAAAAGCAATTCCTCCTCTGGTTGCTCAGTTTCTGATGTCTCGAGAGAAGCGAGAAATTCTGATTTTTCACATGATAACCTCCCCATTTAAAAATGTTAGTAAAAATTTTTTTTAAAATCACAACAAAGCATTAGGACTAATATAATGTCATAATACAGTGTTAATCAATAAAAAAATTTTAAAAATGTACAAAATCCCCAAAGGACTAAAAGCAACCTCAACAAATCTCAAAACATTAGCAGGAGACAGGAGTCAGTCAATTTGAGATCTCTGGGGAAACAGAACAAGAGGGAAGGGGTTACCCATGGTCATTGAGATAAGCAAGGTCTTTGTGAGCAAAAACGACACTACAAAGAGGGGAGTTTTGTTTTCTCATTTCTGGTCAAATCTTTCCAGAAGGAACACACGTGTGAATCTGTGTGTCTGTGAGCATATGTGTGTTCTCAGCTATATTCTCTGTCTGGCATACAGTAGGTACTCAGTAAATGCCTGAACCAGGATGCTGGGCTTTGTGGCTGACATTTTGGAGACCAACCACACCACCAAGGGCTGCCTGTGGGGACCTTGTCCTAGGAAATCCCAGACAATGTCTTCTTTTGAAACGGACCATCTGTCCTCAGGGCAGTCTGTTCCTACTCACGTTGAACAGGTTGATGCCTGAGTTCATTAGGTGGATCCGGTCAGCCCTGTGATAGAAGATGCCCATGAGAGTGGACCCTTGGAGTCTCATTCATTCATTCAGCAACTATTTATTGAGCATCCACTATGCACTGGCAACAGGCACTGGAGATAAAGCATCAGGTGAACTGAATAAAATCTTTGCTTCATGGAGCTTACGTTGTAATGACGGAGATGGTTTACTTGGGAATCAGAAAACAAATAGTTGCCCTGAGAGCAGAAAAATCAGCCCCAGGAGTGAGAACAATGGTGAACTGGAATGATCAGTTTCCTTCTGAAGGGGACCTGATTCCTGGCTTCTAGAGGAACACGGGGCCACAACAGGCCAGATGTTCTGATTTTCATGTCGACGGCTAATTGAATTTAAAAACTCCTAATCTTCTGTGGCCTAATCAAAACATATATGAACTTGATTTGTCCCTGGAAGCTGGAGTTTGCAATCCCTGAGTTCCCGTGGGGCAACAGGAGGTGCTGGGGTGGGGGGCGCCCAGGCGCAGAGGGCAGCTGGAATCTTATGCTTCTAGGCTGGACACTCAGAGTCTGTGTATCACCATCACTGTCCTGGAGGGGTCCTGAATGGGCAGCCTTTTCTGTGGTGAGGGTCAGCCTGTTTCAAGGTGCTGTAAGGTCACTTCCACATCCTCTCTTCCTCCTACTCAGTCCTTAGAGCAGGGCTGCCTTCCCTCACCAACACAGCCCAGAGACTCGAAACAGAGGGGGTTTAAAGAAACGCAAGTCTCACCAGGCAGGCCTCACTTTCATCCCCAGAATCTTCACAAGGATTTCCATATTTACCTGATGTCATTAAAATTGAGCAGAAGTCGGTCACCTTCAGTGTAACATTGAACTTCTGAGCTGGCTTCCTGCAATGAGAAAAGCCCAGGCCCCCTGTCTTTTAGAGGGTGCATCAGGACGGGGTTATGCAAGAAGGCTGGGGCCAAGCTGACATGGTCTGGATCTCAGCTACTGGCTGAGGGTTGACTTTTCCTGTCTATTAAATGGGACAGTACTGCACCCACTCATCACAGACAAGATTGCAACAGTATTATTGTGAGGATGATGACGATGATGCTGTTACAGCAACCGACACTCATGGAGCCATGGCTATGTCAGGCAGGGCTTTAACTTTATGTGATCACCTCCTGTGATCCTCACGGGCCTGTGAAGTGCTTCCTAAGATTCAATTACCCGCTGATGTAGAGGTGAGGAAACTGGACAAAAAAAGATCAACAAGCCCCTGATAATTGTTAACCATTATTATTTTTGGAAAGATCAGAAGCTAAGTGGGGTCTGTTTAAATCAGGGATCCAGGGAGGAGGGGGGTGGGAGCGTGTGATGCTGGGTCCAGTGGGCAGGGGTGGAGGACTTTTGGTAATTTGGTGGCAGGTAGGGTGTGTTGTCACATATTTGATGAACAGTGAACCTGCACATCTGAACATGTTGTTTTATAAATTAAAAATTACCTCAATAAAAAAAGATGGGGGCGGGGGGGATCCAAAGATATATATTAACTTGACCTCTGGCCTGGGATGAGCCTGAGGGTAGAGTGTGGACTCCAGCTCCAGGTGAGCTATATCCAGAGAAGAAACACGTCCTGCAGAGCTGGACTCAGTGGCCTTTTAGACAGTGCCTGCCATTGGCCATGGAGGAGCCCGGGCCTCTGTGAGTGAGGCTGGCCAGGCAGTCCTTTCCTAGTAATGGTCAGGGAACAGAATACCCTTCGATTCAAAAAGCCAGAGGACTGTGTGTCCCGTAGCTTTGTGGATGGCAGCCCCTGCGTTTGTGTGTGACAACCTGGATAGCTGAATGTCGTGACACCGCGGAAAAGAGATGTCCAGATTAGCCTCTGCAAGCGCACAGGTTCTGTCCAGACCCCTGGTGATACAGAGCGCCCTTCTCTTGGCCCCGCGAGGGCCGCCGCTGGTGCTCACTCAGATCCTCTCGCAGGGCGGGCGTCCATCCCTTCCCTCTGGGTGCTGCTGTCCCTCCCTGTTTGCTGCTGTCCCTCCCTGGAGAATTGCTTGGACCAAGCTGCCTTGCTGGGAGAATGAATATGTTCCCTCTGCTCCTGGGAGCCCCTGTGGTCGTGACTGACTGATCAGAGGGTACCAATAGACTTACCATCATTTTTAGGGTTGAAACTGGAACCAGCTGGAGTATCCCCAGGTGCAGGGTATTTGTGTGAAGGGGACTGGAGGCTGGGATGTCGGGTGGGTTTGGGACGGGGTGGGGGTTCAGGAGGGTGTCACAGGGTGTAGGTGGGTGGGGGTGAGGGGATGTTCACGTGTGGGACAGGGACCTGTGTGTGCGCGCAGCATTGTTAACACGGGACAGTCCCTGTGAAACCGAGGGGCGTGGCACCGCCAACTTCCTGAACCTTGGCTTAGAGCGCCCCCTGCTGCACCCTGCCGGGTAACAAGGGCAGTGGAAACCTTTTGCAGAGCAAGAAAGGTGAAGAGGAGCAGTGAGCAGGAGGGCCCCCCAGGTTGCGGCCAAAGCCACAGGCAATTGAACTCACGATGCCCAGGGTGAAAAGGGGGCGGTGGACTTCATTAGTGGAGAATACTTCCAGCACGATCATTTGGGCCACCTTGGCACTGCCCTTTTCCACAAAGAACTCTGGGGTCTCCTGAGTGAGGATCTTCACAATCTGCGTGTTACTCAGCTGATCTGCAGCCTGGAAGGACATCAGACCCACATGCCCTTTTCCAAATGCCTCACCATGATCCACAGGTGCCCGGTGGCTTGACCCCGCCCTCCAGTTGGGCCTCCCTGTCCCCTCTGTGCTCATCACACTGTCCGTCCCTCAGATCCTGTAGTGGACTGTTCGTCTCCCATCTCATAGACTGTGCTTTTGCTTCTCCCTCGGAAATCCACTTCCCTTCAGGGACGCCCCACTCTTTCCTGGGCTGCACCAGGTGCCCCTGTAATGCTCGGCGGCTCTAGATTGTCTTGTGTTGCCCCACCAGTAGCTAACTGTGTGGTTGAGCTCAAACTGCCCTGCTAGACTAAAATCTCCAGGAGGACAGGGCACTCCTTTCGTTTTGATGTAAAAATCATCAGTGCTGCAGGAAGGAGAGTGAGTCTCACATAGTTTGTTCCCTGAGGCCAGCAAACAGACACCGCACAGCTGTGTCAGCGGCAGATGAGAAATGGACTGACCTTCTCACTGATCACCTTGATGCTTGACTTCAGCTGGTGGGCCAGCTCAGGCAGCTGAGGATGAGAGAGGCCAGAACAGACCAGCTAAGAGGAGAGATACGTCTCTAACAGCCTCACCGCTGGGATCCCTGGGAACCCTGGTGGTGGGCCTGGTGGCCTAGGTGCGTGCTTATCACAGACAGAAGATAGCCCGAAGGCGCTGCTGTAGGATCTGGGGTCCCCACTGGCCTGGGCTTTTATTTTGGGCTCGTGGTTATGGGTGTGGGGTGCTCGCTGCTCCCAGAGAACGTGGAGAAGTGATGCAGCTCTTCCTACAGTCGTAAGTGTGGTTGCTGCTTAGCACCCTCACTTTTTGGGTTTTATTTTTCTGCCCTCTTATCTCCCTCCATTGAGTTCTAATCTTTAGGAGCTTGGTTATCTGTTGTCTGTCAGCTGACCTGAAATCCTGACGCCTGTCTATACCTTGAGGCCAACATCTGGGCCTCAGTTTCCCCAACAGTCACCTTGGAGGAGGTGGCTGACGCTAGCAGACTGAAGATAGATGCTTGATGTGAGAATCCCCAGGCTGTGTTGGCATCGAGGCCCTGATTGCTTAGTGATGTCTGCTGCGGGCCTCCCAGGGGACAGCAGTGGCCCAGTTGTCATCCCTGGACCGCTAAGGATATAACATACCCTTTTGCTTGACAGGACTGTTATTTGGCAGAGGAAGCAGGTTTGTCAGGTTCCAGAGGCAGAGCTAGGACTAGGGCTGTTCCAGGGAATATTTGCCTTTATAGCCATCAGGGGAGGGAAGGAGCTCTCCATTCCTGGGGACGCTTAGACTGAGCTCCACAGTCGACTCATGCTGAGGCTCTAGGAGTCCTCGAGCCTCCTCTGCTGTGAAGCTCCCATGATTCAGCAGCGGTGGCTCCATCCTCTGTCCCAGGGGGAGACTTACCACATAGTCCAAGAGGACCATGAGGTCTTCTGGAGGGACCAAGACAGCTACTGCGGCATTCACGACATCCTGCCTCACAGTGAGGCTGAAGGGGGCGTTGTCCAGCTTGGGTGTCGTCAGTGGAGTCGCAGACTCGTTGAACCACTTCCTCACCTTGCCCTGTGCATCTAACAACTTGGCCTGAGGAGACACAAAGAAGAATGCTGGCTGGGAAGCTTGAGCTCTACAGCTTATTCAACATCCAGCTAGAAGGAAGTTACATCACTCAGACTGTTTCCATTTTTGCTTTTGTTGTGAGGAAGTTCAACCTGAAATTTAGTACCTTGTCCTAGGGGCTGAGTTATCTCAAGTACCCAGCAGCATCTTTCCCCCCGTGCACACTCATCTCGGATATAAAGGAATACCAACCCTAGATGTCTAACTCGGCTCTTAGGTTTCAGCTTCTCAGATACTTCACACATCCTTTGGATAAAGGGGAAATTAAAAACTGCAGCAAAATGAATGAGAATTCATTTCGTTTCATGCAACGGTTTTCTAAGGGATCCATGGAAACAGGGCTGGGGTTCATGCTGCCCACAGTGACTGGTCCTGTAGGGAGTTCGACCCCAGTGTGATTAGGCGGCTCCACTCCTCGAAGAGAGCAGACAGTTCCCGGGATCTTCATCTCATTGTCTCCTTGGTGCCTACTACTTGCTACATTTTATGAGAGGATGCAGAGGTGCAGAGAGGTGAGGACACTTGCCCAATGTCATACAGGCAGGAAGGTGTGAAGCTTGGAGAGAAACTTAGGTCTGTATGAGCCTCGATTCTGTGTTTTGATCCTGGAGTCTTGTTTCAAGGTCATCAGATGCTGGGGACTGGCAGGGACTTGCCTGAGAGACAGGCCAAGAACCTCAGGGCACATGCTCTGTCCCCACGTTGGGGAAGTCATGATTGGCGCACAGGTCCCTGAGGTCGAGAAACTGTGAAAGGCCCTTAGATTTCACATGCTGCTCTTTGTCTATCACAATGGTTTTCATGTGACATGTTCAGCCTCTTGAGATGCTTCATAATCCCCTTGAGTGTCCTAAACAGGCCTGGTGTTTTATCCCCTGAAACAGACTCAGGTGGTGATCAGAGAAGGGCAGTGATGTCCCTCCTTTCCTCTGCAGGTCCCATGACACTCACCCCTAGGTTGAGCTGGATGGCATTGCCCTTGATGACAGAAGATAGAAGGTCAAACTGCAGGTGGTCATTGCTGAGGGAAACGGGTGCTGCTCAGGAACAAGAAGAAGGTTCTGTGAGGGTGGAGGGAATTTTTGGATGGGGTATTTGGGACCTGCTTTTGGTAGGAGTTACATTCTTGCTTGGGGGTTAGGTAGAGAGGAAGATGGTAATGCTGAACTTGATGATGATAATGATGAAATGAATATGATAATGGCTGAAAATGATCATATATCAAGTGCCAGGGAAACCTTTGCTTGTGTTATCTCATTTAATTGTCAAAATAACTTAGTGGATAGGTTCTATTAATATCTCCGTTTTACAGGTCAACTAGATCAGAAGACTTATATGACTTGCTCAAGGTCATACTGTGAGAGGATTTGAAGCCCATAATTCATATGTCAAAGTCCTGGTTTGGAACAAAGCAGAACTATTGCATCTAAATTTGCACCTTCTCCAGGAGACAACAGCTGCACCCAAGTCTGTCCAAGCTCTGGGTGCGCCGCAGTATTTCACACATGGCCACGAGGTGGCGATGGTGTCTCCTGTACGCTGGTAATTAGGAAGAGAATGGAGGGACCGAGGGACCAAGGAACTGGCAGAGAGAGGGTCTGGTCCAGACTGTACTCCCCCCAGCACCCCACCTCCCCCACCTCACCCGGATATCATCTGCATCTTCACTGCCCCCACGGAATTCGAGGAGCCAGTTAGAATTTGAGTAGAGCCCCAGACACTTTGGTTAGTCTCTTCCTGCCTCTGAATCTCAGTTTCTTCAACTTAAAATAGGGATATAATAATAATACCTACCTAATAGCTTGTAAGGGACTGGTACCTAGAAGAATTGACTCACATCTGAACTATACCAGACCTGGAACCTGACGAAGTTGGTTTAAGCCTAATTTCTACTGTGAACTACTGTGGACACATTTTTCTGAGGCTCAGTTTCCTTATCTGTGCAGTGGGGAGGATAATGACTACTTAATGGAATTGTCTGAGGAGTCAGTGAGACAGAGTATATAAAACGCCCAGCCTCAAGGGCCCTGGTGTAGTAGCAGTTAGGTCCATCACGTCTGAAGAATGCAGGCCCCATGCCCCTGGGTTTGAGTCATGGATCCAGGGGGAAACAACCAGGGTGAACAACTGAAGATAAAATAAAACATACTTCTTCCTCCTTTCACTTCCTGCTGCCTGTTGCTTCCATTCCTGCCTGCACCTTAAAACAAAACAAGAACAACACTACAGCCCAGGGCCTGGAGCACAGCAGGGGCTCCATGGGTACTCAAAGCCTGCTTATCCATTCTCCTCTTCCCACTCCTCTCTGGATGAGGCCCTTTGAATGAGTCTTTTTAGATTGAATTTGCTTCTTCTCACCAATCTCCAATCTGAGAAGTAAGGAATTCAGGATTCCGCACTGAGGGGTCTGAGTGTACAACTCTTTGCCCTTGTTCTCTCTTACCTAACAGCCCACAGAAGTCGCCATGTCATCCATCCATCCATCCATCCATCCATCCATCCATCCATCCATCCATCCATCCATCCATCCATCCATCCATCCATCCATCCATCCATCCATCCATCCATCCATCCATCCATCCATCTGTCTACCCATCTATCCAGCTGTCCATCCATCCATCCATCCATCCATGCATCCATCCATCCATCAATCCAGCCAGCCAGCCAGCCAGCCAGCCAGCAGCATTTGTAAGCCATCTTCTGTGCCAGGCGAGTACCTGCTATATGCTTAGAATTTTCCTTAAGATTTTCATTCTATCAGTCCTGTGAGTAGGGATGTATAAGCTCCATTTCACAGATGAGAAAACTAAGACAAGGAGGTGCAGGTCAAGTAAGTGGTAGAAATGGGATTTGAAGTTGTGCTTCTCTGGGGCACTCGCTGGCTAACATAGAACCTTGTCCACAGTAGGTGTTGTGAAGTCACAATTGCGATGGATTCCTGTCTGCTCATCCTGGGTGAGGACAAGCTAATGTTTATCCCATTTGCTGCTGGAGTTGCTAACAAGGAGGACTGGGGAAGCCTTACCGGGTAGAGTCATTGCCTAAAGGCCAGCTCAGCTGTGTTGGGAAAACTGAGACAGTATTATACCTACCTCTCACCAGGCTCAGGAGATCTTCATGCATGTCTGCAAAGGCCGTCTTGATCACGGGACACAACTGCAACAGCACAAAAGCATGATTTTTGTCAGCCAGGGGACAGAAACCCCACATGACCCATGTCTGGCCTACTTATCCTGAGTTCCGCTGCTGTGTCCATGACCAGATAGGCTTTCACCCATGGGGTGAGGACTCAGTGGTGTGTTTATTCCCCAGTCATCTCTGCTGCTCAGAGCCCACTACCGCCCGAGTGTTGCCTGGTTTTATTTTTGCAATGGTTTATCCTTTGCCCTGTCCCAGGGTGCACCTGGCCTGCCAGCTACCCTTCCCATCAGACTCCTGGTCTTACTCAAGAGATATAAGTGTTCCACAGAGGGAAATGGAGAATTCACTCCTTCCTTCACTCATTTATCCAACCAGTCATTCCTGAGCTCCTTCCCCATGTCAGATTCTAGAATGGAGGCCAGAATGCAAACCTACTTGACTCATGAATGATCTCTGTGCCTTTTTGGGTTTCTAGCCCTAATGAACCCTTTGCCCAAGCAAGTCTTCTCCCTTCCCTAAATTGCCAAAGTTCTCAGCAGGGGATGATTTATAGTATATGTATTCTGTACTATATTCTTACAATAAAGTACATCCAAGAAAAGAAAAATTTTAAGAAAATCACAGGAAGAAAATACATGTACAGTATTATACTGTATTTATCATTAAAATAAGTTTGTATCACCTGTTTATAAAAACCTGCATAAAAATGGACTCTTGAAGTTCACTTCCATTATTTAAGAGTCAAGGGTACTTCCTAATGACTGGTACATTTTGCTATTATCTATTACTCTCTCTTTTTTTTTTTAAACAAAAGGTGTAGGCAGGAATGAAGCAAGTAGGCAGGTGGGCAGAAAAAGGAAGAAGAAGCACCTTTTATTTTATTTTTATTTAGTTGTTCATACCGATTGTACCCACCCCCACTCTCCTCTTTCCCTTACTTCCACCCTGGGGTATGTGTTCTGTGCTCTTTTAGAGGCGAGTGACCTAAATGCTGATCCACCAGGGCGGGCCTGACTATTACTCTTGCTATAAGGTCTACTCATCTGTGTGATGGAGATACAATTCAGCAGCTGCCACTACACATCCCTTCCTGACGCTTCTCAGGGACATCTCATCAATAACTTGGAACTGGCCATGGTGGGAGTGTTTACCCTAGGGAAACAGTGCATTCTGCAGATCGAGACTCCCTCCTCTCAGCCCTCCAGAAATTGTTAACTGTTTGGAGAATATCAGGGTCCAAGGTCTCCTGAATGAGTTTTGAGATCTCCATCGCCTTAACCTCAGGATGAATGATTCAGGCCCAGACCTGAGCCCAGGGGTGTCCCATTCAAGGAGACTCAGGTCTCTGGCACCAGCTTGCAATCCGCTCCCAGCGTGAAGGGGGAACCATCTCACAAGCCAGGAGGAGAGCCTGGATCTACTCACCTGGGTTTTCACCAGTTTGGGCAGTGCTGGTGCCAGGATGCTTATGACGCTGTTGGCAAAGGGTTTGATCAAGAAGGAGAGCCTTTCGGAGAGAAGGAGGGCAATTAGGAAGCAGCAGAGATGATCACCCCTCTTGTTTTACAGAAGAGAGACTGAGTCTAGAGAAGATAGGGCTTGACGAAGTCACAGGCCTGTTAGAGACAGGACTGGGTGTAGACTCTGAACCAGGTGCAGACAATGGCAGCGAGTTCTCAGGGGGCAGTGGTTGGGGGCTGTCTTTAGAAATTTGTGCTGGACACGAGGTGATGGTAACGGGCATTTCTCCCTCTTCTCTTGCTATGGGGAAGTAGGTGTTTTAGCACCTGCTGTATGCCCTGCACTTGCTGATGCTTTAGGCTCTTCTTGCCTGATCTAATGTTTCACTGTGACTTAGAAGGTAAGGTATGGGGAGGGGACTTGCCCAGTGTCACCTGAACAGTAGATGACAGAAATGCATTTGTCTGATTCCAAACATATTTTGATCCATGGCTCCACCCAAACTGGCCTGGGGCAGCTTAAGGGACCCTAGGCAGGTGTGTATAATGTGTATAATGGGTTGAGGTCACCCCTAGACTTCCCTCCCAGGCACTGGGGCAGCCCAGCTGGAAATGACCACACTCACTTTTGCAGCAGGCTGATACGCAGGCTCCCGTGGCTACTGAAGCAATCACTGAGGACGAGGCGGTTGTGGTCCTGAGTGCTGGTCTCCATTCGGATGGTGGCTTGGACTTCCGACTCCATGTGCATCTCCACGATGCTCTTGACCAGCGGCCTGGGAATGGAGGTGCTCAGCACTGTGAGCACCATTCAGGGCCCCAGAGCACACCTGCCATCCTCCTCTGTGTCCGGCTCTCTCCACACCCTCTCAGTCTCCTCGCATTTTACCCCCGTGAGTCGCAGTCTCAGTGTTTGTACTCCTGTCCTGGTTATAGTCACTGTATGTTGTTGACGGCTTCCGAACTCACACCTGCCACTCACGCAGATGTCTCAGTGTCTCCACGTGTACGAAACCGAACTCTGCGTCCTTCCTCGAACTAGCCCGTCTCAAAATCTTCCACCTGTGGACTCTGGCCCACTCCATCCTGCCAGTTGCACATCAGCCTTGAGTCCTTATTCTCTCCTTGGTCTCTTTCTTCCATTTCCCCAGGAAATCCTGTCATTTCTACCTGCCTACAAGACATATCCAGAATCGACCACTTCTCCCCACCCTCCTGCCCTGAAAGCCTCGGCGGGCTCTGTCTCCTGAACGATTGCAGTGAGTTCTGGGTACCCTCCCTGTGCCCATTTTTGCCCTCATGGACAGCAGCCAGAAGGTTTCTTTAATAATATTAAATTGTGGCATGACCTTCTACTCAGAACCCTCCGCGGTTTCAGGCCGATTTAGTATTCAAGTCATGACCTATGAGACCCTGAATGATCTTCCCAGTTGTCTTCTGTCCTCTCTTCCTATCTAACCCCTTCTGTGTTCATTTCTTGAACAAAGTACACATGTGTTTGCACTTGTTCTTCCTTCCTCTCTTTTCAGATATCTACATAGACGAAGAGTACATGAGTGGGTGAACTGGTTAGGTCCAATGGGATTGACAGAGGGGACACTCACGTGTTGAATCCAGCTACCATGTCCAGGGGAACCACAACCACTAACTCCTGGCCGTTGTTGGAAGGTTGCACCTGGACCTTGAGGATGTTGGCTGCAGTGACTTTTAGCCTAGATGGGATATGGGAGAAAGGAGATTCACATCTCATGACCAAATCAGCCTTATTCTCAAACTACCATCTTTCTAATGTTCCTGGCGCCCTGCCAGCAGATGATTCAAGTCCTGTTCACAGCCTCCTTCCCAGTAGGTCTTGCTCTACCCTCCCCATCCACCCTGGCTCAGTACACTCCCCTGGCTCCCCACTCACACAGGAGATGAATCTCTGTATAACCCTCTGTGACCTGGCCCACTGACCTTTCACTTTTTACCTTGGGGTTTAAGCACCAGCCATGCTATCACCCTCTGTACCTTTGCCCAGGCTGGTCTTTCTGCCTGGGATGTCATTTCTTCTCATCTCTGATGAAGACAGAATCACTAGCTCACCTGTCACCTCCACTGAGAAGAGTAGTCTTATCCCTTTACCCACTGACTCCAGGCCCTCTTACTTTGGGACTGAGCCTGTCAGGATGCTGAGTCACTCTGAAATGGTTACTGTTAACCCCTCTGGGAGCTTATGTGGGTGAGATTTTGATCAATTCTTCATAGTTAGGCACAGATTGGACACAATTGGTACTGTTGACTGAGATGAGTGCGCACATTGTGTCCAGGGCAGGGGTCTGGGCAGGAGCTAGCACCCACCTTGATTCTGTTCCACTTACCAGATGATCAGCCTCATAACCGAGTGCACCAGGCTGTTTATTATGCCCCCGGCCGACTCCTCCTGTACGGCGTCGAGCAGCGGGAGTTGCTTGAGAATGCCGACGGCATCATGTTCTTTCAGCTCCTGAGTCAGCTCTGGAAGAAGACCCCAGGGATTTGAGTCCAGAAGGAAGGGCAAGAAGGGGTTCGATGGGGTCTCCAGGATGGGAGGGGCTAGCACGCTGAGCTCCTGGAATGCGCACACTGGGAATCTTGATCATCTCCACTGTATTAATGTGTCCTTGAGGACGATGGCCCAGATATTCATTTTCACATAAAGACAGGCTGGGCAGAGATGGGGCCAATCAACCCCCTGAGCGCTGCCAGGCTGTGCCTGGAGCATGGCCGGGACATCTACACCGGATCTGCATTCCACCTACCAGATGGTAGGAATCAAGAGATGAGGTACCTAAAGGCAAGGTCCCTGAGGCCTATTTGCTACCCAAACCCTCCTGTGAACAATTCTCTGGCTTCCACATCCTATTTTCCCATTGTCCAAAGAGCCTCAGGCGCCCAGCAGAGAACGGAGGAGCCAGGATCAGGGCTGCTAAGTCAAAAAGGCTGGATTCTGGAATGAGCTGGACTTTGTTTCCAACAGCAGAGCCGGTCAGAAGTGCTGCAGACTTGTTCTGGAAGCAGTTCTCAGCCGGTGACTGATGGGCTTGGGATGTAAAACCCCAGTTCCTTCAACCCTTGTGTGTCCCCACTGTGTCCCAGAGTCCTGTGTGTTACTGTCTCCCAGCAACAACCCGCCATTTTTACTGGGTCTATGGTAATGAGGGTGGGCCCTGTAAATACCCTCGCTGCCAGCTGGGGCAATGTTCATGCCTGTCAGGAGAGGCTCTGGAGAGACAGGGAGCAGGAAGGACCTTCGCCTCCTGGAACCGGTGGCTCATCTCTCCAGGGTCCTGTGATGTCACCTCTAGGGTTTTGGACTGCATGGTTAGCACTGGCCCTGAGGCACTAGTGACTGTGGGCAGACCAGCTACCACACGTATTCCTGGAGTAAGCCAATAGCAGCTCTTCTCCTGTGCCAGCTTCCCAGAGACTTCCAACAGAGGTTAGCAGGCGTTGGTCTACCCGCTGGCCTCAGCCTGCCAACAGTGGGCCTGCTCTGACCCTGGTCAACCAGGAATTTCCTCCACAAACCAGGGGCTTCAGCCTCACTTCTCCCAGCATGTCTGGGAGGGGGCACCTCTTTAGATTTCTTTCGGCCTTGGATTAGACCCTGCCCGTACAGCCTACAATATCTATAGTATGTTTCATATTTCTGTCTTTGTCCTTAGTCAGTTCCTCACACTTGAATCCCCTCCTCACAGTTCTGAATACACCCTCTCTGTAGGGCTCATCTGAGGTCCTGCCTCCTGACCAGCCTTCACTACCTCTGATGCCAGTAGGACCAGCTCCAGCTCCCAGGAGTTACTGGCTTGCCACCCCGCCCCCCATCTCCTTCAGGTGTTTCCTGGACTCACTCCAAATCCACCCCCTTGCACACACCTGGACGCAGGGTCTGCTGCTGGGGGAGCCCAAATGACTGCTGCTTCTCAGCTCCTTCTGGCTGATTCCATGGGCTTGGGATCCACGAGGTGACCAAGGGCACCTTTGTCTCCATCAAGCGCCCAGAGATCCCTGCTCTGCCCCTCTTTGGGGATGCCCTTCTCTGCTACCATCCCACCTCGTCCTGCAGGACTGGACCTGTCACTGCCCATCAGTCCTGGCCCAAGTCACTGGCACACAGGGCTGTGCACTCAGGGCTTTAGTGGAACTGCCGGAACCGATTGGTGTCTCCCTCTCAGGGACAACACATTGGTGTGGTGATTCTCACCGTTCCATCTCTGTCTCTTAGGAGACATTTGCCAATGTCTGAGGACATCTTTGGTTGTCAGACTGAGCCTCCAATACTGCTAAATGCCCAGGAATGCACCAGACATCATCCACAATAAAGAGTTATTTGTAGATTTACAATCATTTTTAGATGTGAAATCATCTGAAGTATAACCAGGCATGGCAGGGCATGCAGAAATGGTCAACTTGCTCAACTGGGGCATCCAGGTAAAATTGGGACGATTGGTAACCCTAGCGAGTGAAATGGGACAGAGTGGGATGCCAGGACACCATTGCTAAACTGGACAATGCTGTTCAAATTGAGACGCATGGGTAACCTAATTATTCAGCCCAAGGACAGGAGTGCCCAGTTTGAGAACCTCATCAGGAGTTCCAGAAGGTTTTGTCTCTTCCGGTTCTGTTGGATGACCCCAACCACCTGGTGAGACAGGCACGCATGTTTGTTTCCAGAGGAGGAAGCTGAGGGTCAGGGAAATGCCGCAGAGCTGGACAGTGAGAAAGCGTGTCTGGGCCCTGCCCTCAGACACCCAGCAGAAGCTCTGGGGCCTGTCTCTCTCGGGGTCTCACTCAGAGGAGGTGTCTGGGGATGGGGTGTCAGGCAAGAGCAGTGGCGAGAGTGGCATTGTCACACATGGTGGCCACTAAGTCCTTTGTAGGCTATGGAAACTCAGGCTTCGGGATCTAGGACGTCTGAGAGCCGAGATCCCAACCTTCATGCCCCGGCGCTTGTCTCTGCCGGTCTGTCGTGCAGCTGTGCTGACCCCCACGAGGGCTTCCTCCCGCCCTCCTGTCAGGGCTGCTTCTCCTGCCCCTGCCTTTCGCTGGCAAGGCCTGGGTGACCAAGACTTACTTTCTTTGATGACTTCTGGGCTGAGGAGGACAACGGCAGGAGGACTGAGGGTGGCTCTGACCAAGGTGGCCGCCAGCAAAGCGCAGAGGAGGGTGAAGATCCCTGGGCTGGCCATCTCCCTGGGCGTCTGAGCAGAGGCAGCAGTGGCAGACCTGGAGTGAGCACAGAGGGCCCGTCAACTGGGCAGAGGAGCCGGGAGTGGAGGCTGTCGTGAGTGCATGGCAGGTGGGCTCTGGAGCCTGGGTGTCGTGATCTGTGTCCTGTCTGTGTGGCCAGGTGCTTGTGCAGTGACCATCACTGTGCTGTGCATCGATGTCTCTGAGAACTGGGCATCATCCCCCCTACTTCAGGGAGCTGACGGGATGAATGCTTGTGTATCCAGGAAGCATTCAGCAAGTGCCCTTCACATGAAAAGCTCTTGGAAAATATTAGCTATTTTCTGAAAACACCCACATCTCCTTCAGGACAACACCCCTTCAATGGCTTTCCAACCCTCCAAGGTCCCACCTCTGTCAACTTCACATCCTGCTCTTTTCCTCTTGCTCATGAGGTTCCAGTCATTCCAGGCAGCTTTAGTCCCAGTACAATCCTGTGCATCCTGTGTCTGCACCCGGCACTTGCTCTCCCAGCTGCCTGTAAAGCGTCCCCCCTTTTATCTGCCTGCCTGGTGCTATTCATCCCCTGCAGTGTCCCCTCCGGTCCCCTTCTCTGTACCACTTTCCATGTCCTGCACCCAGAACCTGGCCTGCACTAGAAGGGCGTTTCTGGGGGCTCCTGTGTGCCCGTGGAGGCAGCGAGAGGATTCAGGTGAGGCTGAACATTATTTGTTTCATCCTTATACTAAGCCTTATACTAAAGCTGGGGAGGCAGCAAGGCTGGACTTGGAGCGAGGAGAGACAAATCTATGAAAAGGAGAGGCAGTGGGGCCCCTGAGAGAGCAGCTTCGGGTGTTCTGGCTCTAGGTAGCTCTCGTCCCTCTATGGGGCACAGCATAAGCAATGCAGCCTCTTCTTGGGCTCCCCAGCTTGCACCCCGGCTCTGCTTCCAAGCCCCCATGTGCCTCCTGTGCCCCATCCAAGTAGAGGGAGGGAGAATGTTGACTGGTCACCCACGCCCTTACTTGGCTCAGCATGGGGTTTCTTGTTGTCAGACAGCAACGTGGCATCTGGAAGACATGTGTCTTCTTTGACCCAAGAGAGCTCGCTGAGACAATTGCAATAATGATTCCATACCTGCTGCCCTGAGCTGGCATGGAGCTCGGGGAGAGAGTGTTTGGCTCCCTTCTCCTCCCAGTGGGCCCAGCTCCTGCATGCGGCATGGTGTACATCGGCTCTTTAATCAGCCAGTGGTTTCTGAGCAAGGGAACCTCTCTGGGAACCCTGGGAGAAGGGGGAGCTGAGCCTGCCAACCTGGGCAGGTGTGGTCCACATGGACTCCTGCTAGTCACAGACCCCTGTGCCTCGGTGTCAGAAGGCCCGAGTGGAGGAAACTCTCATGGGCCTGGGAGTCAGACAAACGCCACTGGAGGCCTTCTTCTATCATTGCTGTGTGAGCTTGGCCAAGTGACTTTCCCTGAGTGTCGACTTTCTCATCTGTAAATAAGGGGTGACAACAATGCTCTGATTGCAGGGTTGGTGGGACATTGAATGAGACAATCAACTTGTAGCCCAGCATGGCCCATGGGCTCAGTGAATGCTAGCTGTTACAAGCATTATGCAGGTGTCATTACTAATACTGGGGCAGTGGGAACCACCTGGCAGTCAAAGCCAGGAGACAGAAGAGACATCCCTCAGACTGTTTTTTAGCCCAGCAAGTCCCCACCCCCATTCCCAATATTTCTTTTTCCAAAAAACTTTACCCTGTGTCCCTCCATCATCTCTGCATGCCAAGCTGTCTTCCTCTGATCAGAGTTCCTCATGGAACCCAGTGCATGGTCTCAGCCTCTCCTGTGAAGGAGAATGTTCTCCGGAAACCAAGCATTGCACATACACCCAGCACATCGTATGCCCCACTCCCCGGCCTTCGTTTACACTGTTCCCTTGGCCTTGGCTGCCTTTCCCTTTTCATCTGTCTAACTAGCTGGCACTCATTTCTCACCAACATTTCACCTCTTTCAGGAAGCCTTCCCTGACTGTCCTCCCCATATTCCCAACCAAGTTACTGGGCTTTCCTTGCTCATCACATGTACCACGTGGCCTGTGAGAGTGTTTCTGGGTGGAGTGCCCTGGTGTCTAGTGGATTAGTCCACAGTGTCTGGCCAGCATAGTCCACATACATCCTATGGACCTGGGTTTATGACCTGGGCCCAGGGAAACAGCCAAAATGAACCACTAAATAAAATAAAATAAAATGCTTCTTCCTCTTGTCTCTTCTTGCTTGTCTGCCTACTCGCCTCCATTCCTGCCTGTACCTTTCCTTAAAAAAAGAGAGAGCGTGTTCCTAGAGGGCAAGGACTGTCTGATAACCTCTTTCCCCCAGATCGCCACAGCACAAAGCTGGGCGTGAAACAGTTGGTGCGCAGAGTAGGTTGGTGTCATCAGGATGAGGTTGGATAAAGGCCATCCTGTCTGATGCCCTCACTGCCTAGGTGAGAGCTCTAGGTGAGAGCACTGGGCAGTTTCCCCTCCCTCCTGTCCCCCCAGACTAGTGGACTGTGGGGGCCACCTTGGGGTTGAGCCTCCCTCAGCCCCTCATCTGACCAAACAGTATCTCCAGTTGGACCCTTCCTGGTGATCTAGGCCTTGAACCCTTTCCCTACATTTTTACCTGGACACGCTGGAGTCTTCAACCCCCTCCTCTTCTTACCTGGGCAGTGGGTTTGGAAGACCAGCCTTATATCTGGCACATCCCGGACGAGGCAGCCACCTCTGCGTTTGGGCTGAGGTCTCCAAGGTAAATATTTGTGGCTTTTCATGAACCACAGCCCTGTCCGGAGGTAACCTGGGGACTCCAGCTTCCTGAAGTTTGGAGAAGGAGGGTCTGTCCTGACACAAGGGTTGGACTGGATATGGTGGCAGGTGGCAGGGGAGCTGTGCCAGGCTCCATGTGGCCTGTGCAAGGGGTTCCTGCCTCCTGGGCGGCTAAGCCATGCGGTCCATGCTGAGGACTGCAGTAGCGATGGTGTGGTAAGCGCCCACCGTGTGCCACAGAGACCTCAGATCTGTCCTGTCAGTGCAGCAGCATTGTCATGTGACTTCACCACAGAGGGACCAGCCTCACACAGACAGAAAGTGATGGAGTCAGGATGCATATCCGAACTCTGACTTCCAACCCATGCAGGAATGGCAACCCACAGCTTGGTAGGCGTGGGACAGCCCTGGCTGCACCACGCACATGCTGTGTGGCTTGAGGCTCATTCTCAACATCTCTGCCTCTCAGTTTCTTATCTGTGAAGTGGGGATATGGTGGCACCTACCTCTTGGGGTGCTGACAGGAACACAGTGGGGATGGTCTGGAGCACAGGTCCTGGCATAGAGAAAGAGTCACTGTCATCAGACTTTGCTGTTATTATTGCATTTATAGGCAGAGCCTTTCTAGAAAGCTTATGATCACAGTCCAGCCAATTCACTTGGGGAAAGGAAGGTATAGTCTTGCCCATTTCTTATTTTAATGACATCCAAGGACTTAGGATTACACATCTCAATAAATTCACTTAAGAGAATCAATTTAAACCTTATTGCTCCCATTTCTTTGCTGTGTAACTTGGCAGACTGCCTCTCTCTGGACCTGAGAGTCCTCATCTGCAAAATGGGGATAGTAGCCACGCACCCCGCCCAGGCTGCCAGTTGCTGGGACTGAGGTGCATGGTCGCACATCACTGTCCATCCCATGGCAGTTAGCACCTGCCTTGCCTGCCTGTGCGCTCAGGAATCTCTGAATATTTCTGGCATGAAGGATTCATGACCACGAACCAGGGAACAAGTGAACAGCCCTGCAGGACCCGGGCGCAAGACTTGGCTCACCTGATACGCACAGCCACCCAGGGGCAGAGTCTGTACCCAGGGTTCATCAAGGGCATCATTCAGAGAGTGAGTCACTGGCTCCAGGTCCCATGACCAGGGACACCTGGTTCCAGGTCTGAAATGAGCACCGTTTTCTTGTTAGTAAACACCTGCTTTGCCACCAGGCTCTCCTGGCCTGATGACTCCAGGCTGATGTTGGGGGTAGGACACCAACACAGCCCTGTTACTCTCTGGGCATCATCCTGGCTGCCCAGCTTCAGTCTGAAAACCAAACTGTGGTTCAGAGCTGCGAGGCCCACGCTGAATCCTGAATCCATGTGCAGGGGACAGGAGAGGGCATCAAGTGCCATGAGGTCGCACAGTGTGTGGCCATGTCCTGGCTTTCCTGTCCTGTCTCCAATTGTCAAAAGAAATAAACAAGAACGTTGTCATCCTGCCACCTTTGCAAACATGCCAAGGCCCTGAACACCTAAAGGTGAGATGCTTTGGGAGCCATGGAGGTCTTCCAGGAGGGATCCTGACATCGGGCACACCTCCAGAGGCCAACACCCCTCTGGTCCTCCGTCCTGCCACGCCTGCCGCCCGTGGACAATGCCCCTCTGTGGGAGGCCCGTGCCCTGTGCCAGGACCTAGTCTCGCATCAGCTCTCGCTTCCTGACACTCCCCCTAAAACCCTCAGTGGGGTCAGCACCCACGACTGTGCCTCTCTAGACCTGGCACAGCTCGGACACAGGTTGCCCGGCCCTGCCCTCGATTCCACTGAGCCCCACACAGATGCTCGGGACTCTTTGTCCTGGCCTCACCCCGTCCCAGGTACAGGCCTTTGCTTGTGCCGTGTCCTCTTCCTGGAGCGCTCCTCAATGCCCTGGGGTGCCATCTTGTCCCGTGTGGGCAGCAGGGCAGGCAAACCCTGCGGAGTCCAACAGACATGGCTCCGTGTCTACTCTTGGGTTCAACAGCCCTATGACTGTGGGAAAATCGCTTCCTCTCTGTGAGCCTCTGTTTCCTCAGTTGTCAAATGGGACCAGTTTGGGGTCACATAAAAACAGTAAAGTGATTGG